>PVKY010003167.1:0-22632 GCA_004027775.1 Bradypus variegatus | reverse complement strand
AGCAGCTCTGAGCCGTATTCGTTGCGTGCGTGGAATCTGAATCCCCCGCAGGGAGGTGGCCTCCAGAGCTCCTGTGACAGCCCGCCTGGCTGGGAGGGGATGCCTTTCTGGTTGAGGGAACTCCCAGCTCCGAGGCTGACAGTGAAGTCATTTCTCAGGAGAAGCCCTCTTCAGCCATTCCTCAGTCGAGAGGTTTTAGGAGGCCAAGTGCTACTCCAGGCACCCCTTATACTCACAACCTGAAATGAACCACACTGCTGGCTCCTCAGATGGGAGTTTGATTTTTTTCCATCCCAGCCATCCTTGGCTGACAGTTTGGGCTCTGTCAACACACTGTGAGTGAGTGTTGGCAAATCTTTCAAGAAAGTAGTGCTGTTTCTGTGTCGTGTCCCTTCTCCCCCACATAGAACAGGGTATAATGAAAAAGGTAGAACTAAGAACTTTATACCCGAATGGGACCCTGCACGTCTCCAGGACTGGCTGCCTCCCATTTTACAGATGTGGAAACTGAGGCTCAAGGACTGGGAGGGAGTATGGCTTGTCTGGGCTTCACTACTCCTGGGTGGCCAAGTCAGGGCTGGAGCCCAAGTATTCTGACTCTACTTATTTAATGATTGCTAAACAGGTGAAGATGCATTCACCTTCAAGCATAGCCAGATATGCAGTTAAAATGAGGAGCTACAATATTTGACCTATCTGATTGGCACAGCTGAGGACGAGCAGTGTTCTGGTTTGTTAATGCTGCTCTTTTGCAAAACACCAGAAATAGATTGGCTTTTATAAAGGGGGTTTATTTGGTTATAAAGTTACAGTCTTAAGACCATAAAGTGTCCAAGGTAAGGCATAGGGTACCTTCACTGGACAAAGGCCATTGGCATCTGGAAAACCTCTGTTAGCTGGGAAGGCATGTGGCTGGCATCCATTTGCTCCCAGGTTGCATTTCAAAATGGCTTTCTCCAAAATGTCAGCTTTCGACAGCTGTCATCAAAATGTCTCTCAGCTGCAGCGCACTAAGTTCCTTCCATTTATCGGCTCTTATATATGGCTCCAGTGATTTAATTAAGACCCACCCTGAATGGATGGGGTAACACCTCCATGGAAATTATCCAGTCAAAGGTCTTGCCCACAGTTGATTGAGTCACATCTCTATGGAAACAATCAAAAGATTCCAACCTAATCAACACTAATACACCTCCCTTACAAGATTGCATCAAAGAACATGTCTTTTTCTGTGAAACATAATATATCCAAACTGGCACAAGTGGTAGGAAGTGGAGCTGATCATTTATTTGTTATGAGAGGGTGAAATGGTGAGACCTTTCTGCGGGGCAATGTGAATTTGCAAAGCTTAACCTGTGAGTCTAACCTAAGGAAATAAATAAGGATATACAGCAAGAATTAGCAGCTAAAGGTTCTTTGTAGCATCATTTAGATATAACATATAGAAAAATAGAACCTCTGAAAGAATGTCGGCTGCAAAAGTTGTATGACCTTTGTACCAAGTTAACTATGCAATTATTAAACATAATGTGTAAATGTTGTCCGTGATTTGCTTTAAAATATTCCAGACAAACCATAAAACTTACAAACAAATGGGGGGTTGGAGTTGGGAGATGATATAAGATGTCTAAAATTTGATAAACATGCAACTTGGGGATGGGCATATAGGACTTCATTATACTGTGTTCTCCTTTGTCTGAAAGTTTCCATAATTAAAAGGTAAAGTTGTATAGATGTGTGTGTCTTGCAGCCTTATTTTAGACTTCTTCCATGTATTTTGTGGGAATCGCTCTCTCCTCTACTTTGCTTACCCCACACACTGAAAAGGAATGATGTTGAGGTTCGCTAATTATCATGGAAAGATAAGATATATTTTGATGGAAAAGGGTGGCAAATAGAATGTGCAGAATTATCTTGGTTTAAAAAATACATAAACCCAGATGTTGAAAACAGATGGAAAGTGTATACACCTAAATGGGTGTTGCTGGGCAGGGAGATTTTTCTTTCCTTTTTTTTCCTTGTCTGATTTTTTTTTTCCAATAGCAAACAGTCAAACTTAAACGTGTTGCTCTTTTGGTTTAGGGAAAAGTATGGAGGAAATTAAGAAGGTGCTGCTGCTGGTGCTGGGCTGTGCCGTCCAGGTAGGGGCTGGGCAGGGGGAGGTGGGGTGGCCAGTACCATCTTGTGTTCGGAGTTGTGGGGATAAAACACTCCCTTAGGAGTGAAGCTGCCTGACGGCCGCTTGGTTCTTAAAAAGGAAGTGGTCAGCATCCGAGGTGGCAGCTGTTTCTAGCACCAGGGCAGCTTGGGCAAGAGGCTGGGCCGGGGTAGGGCTCCCTCAGGCTGGGTACCATTGGCGATTCGAACCTGTATGGGAACATCTAGAGCAAGGACTGGCAAACTACAGTGTGTGGGCCAAATGCGGCCCACTGCCTGTGTTTATAAATAAAGTTTTATTGGGACGCAGCCATGTCCATTCCTTTACATATTGTCTGTGGCAGCTTTTGTGCCACAACGGCAGAGTTGAATAGTTACAAAAGCAACTATATGGCCTGCAAAGCTGAAAATATTTACCATCTGGTGGCTTCCTGATAAAAGTTTGCCAACCCTGGGCCTAAAGCAGAGTTTCTGGATGTTTAATTGTATAAGAAACAACTGGAAAGCTTGTTTAAAACATAAGTGTCTGCCCCATCAGTGTTTTCTGTCTGGGATGGGGCTTAAAAACGGGCTTTTAAAAACAAGCTTCCAGGTGCTTCTGATGTAGATGGTCTGAGCTGCTTCTAGAGAATTATCAGTATAAGGGATGGTAGGAGGACAAGCGCATGCTTTGTTATGAAAAGGAAAACCTGGGGTGGGGCAGGGTGGGTTCATTCTGAAACCACATTTCTGTGGCTATGGTGGCCCCACGTTTTACCCTCCCTTGTGAAATGGCCCCCACTAACACATGTCACCCCTCCGCAGTGTGAGAGGAAAGAAGAGTTTATTGAAAGAATCAAACAGCTGGACATTGAGACCCAGGCGGGGATCGTGGCTCACATCCAGGAGGTAGGTGTGGCTTTGTGCCGGCGTAGCTGTGGCCTGTCACTCCCGTGGCAACCAGGGGGCCAGATCTGTCTCCACGGTGGAAAAGGGTAACGAACACATCCCCCATGAACCCATTTTTGCTAATTTTAGGTTTTAGACATCACAGACAAATTGGATTCTATTTGGAAAGGTAGCCATCAGCAAGCCAAAATAAAATTGGGGTAAAAATAAAAAATTTAAAAAAAACACCTCAATCAAGTCTTCTTTTGCCTCCTTCATCTTGCCTTATATGGACTCAGACTATTTTTAAGAGCTGTCAAGTGGTTTAGGCTCAGAATTTGATTTACAAGCCCTGAAAATGTATTCTGGCAAATGTTACCCTGCTCCGCATGGTTGATCTTTATAGACAGAGATTCTCTGCTGCTGTCAGTGACAGGGCAGAGAAACAAGCTGCCACCACTTGTGAAGTCAAAACCAGCAAAGCCCAGGAGGGCCGGCTGCCCCGGGAAACAGCTGGCCTGAGCCCTCCTCCCCCTGGGGTTCTGCCACCAAGGGCCACTGCATGGAGATGGACGGGCCACTGGCCTTTGAGGCCGACCTTCTCGGGCATTGACATTGGCAGAGGTGACATCAGCCGAAATGGGGCTAGTCCTGAAACTGCACTCCGTCCCCACCCTCCCTCTCCAGTAGGTGCTGTCGTGTTTTAATTATCTTAGAGTATATGGCATTTGTCTTCAGTCTCACTGACAGATGAGATAAACACATGTAAAAGACATGAGTAGATAGCAGCAGGCGTGTGGCTGGCAGAGGCAGCCGGGCACGGGGCGCTGTGTCAGCACTGGCAGATGGGCTGCCACTGTGGGCTGGGGTGAGCTCCAAGTCACGCTTTTGAGTAGGGGAGGGCGGTGGCTTGTTGTGAGCGGGGGTCAAGGACAGTATTTTAGTCAATATTCTCCACTGCTAGTGTCAGCGACTGGCCACCTGTTAGCTTAAGAACCTTTCTGCCTTTTAATTTTCCTTGCGTGTCTCTGAAAACGTCTCCCTAGGACTGGGTCCTATGAGATTAGCCAGTTCTGCGCGAACTTGTCTTTCCGGCCCAGCCGGCGGGATATTTAAAAACAAAATTAAATTACACTGACAAAAGGATCCTGCATGGTTATCAAATTCAGTGGCTGACATTGGGGGCTGGTTTTTTGAAATTAGGTGTGTACCTTTTTTTTTTTAATTCAGTTTTATTGAGATAAAGTCACATACTATACAGTCATCCATGGTGTACAATTAACTGTTCACAGCACCATCATGTAGTTGTGCATTCCTCACCCCAATCCATTTTTGAACATTTTCCTTGCACCAGAAAGAATAAAAATAGGAATATAAAAAAAAATCAAAAAGAACACCCAAATCATTCCCATTTTTCCCCATTCTTCTACTCATCCATCCATACGCTGGTTAAAGGGAGTGTGAGCCATAAGGCTTTCACAGTCACACTGTCACCCCTTGTAAGCTACATTGTTTTACAATGGCTTTCAAGAGTCAAGTTTGATAGTTTTAGGTGTTTACTTCTAGCTTTTCCAATGCACTAAAACCTAAAAAGGATCTATATAATGCATAAGAATGCCCACCAGAGTGACCTCTCAACTCCATTTGAAATCTCTCAGCCACTGACACTTTATTTTGTTTCATTTTGTTTCCTCCTTTTAGTCAAGAAGATGTTCTCAATCCCGCGATGTTGGGTCCAGATTCATTCCTGGGAGTCATATCCTATGTTGCCAGGAAGATTTACACCCCTGGGAGTCAGTTCCCTTATAGAGGAGTGGGCAGTGAGTTCACCTGCTGAGTTGGCTTAGCTAGAGAGAGGGCCACATCTGAGCAACAAAGAGGCATTCAGGGGGAGACTCTTAGGCACAATTATAAGCAGGTTTAGCCGCTCCTTTGCAGTAGTGAGCTTCATAAGGGCAAGTCCCTTGTTAGAGGGCTCAGCACACCAAGCTGTCAGTCCTCAGTGTTTGAGAGAACTAGATTGGTGCTTTTTAAAAGTTCAGGTGCCCAGAGACCCACCAAGTCAGATGTGGGTGAGCCTTTAATGTAAAGCTCCTGAGGTGGCCGTTTTGTAGCCGCCTTGAGCCCCTGGAGTCCAGCTGCCCCAACCCCTTTACAGCAGCCCTGAGTCACCAAAGGACTTTCCCCAGCATGGAGCATCTCCAGGCCTAGCCCCTGGCCTGAGTCCCAGTTCCATGCCTTTAGGAATCCTGCCCCGCAGGAGGAGAGCCCTTCCATCTGAGACCAGCTGAATTCAAACTTTTCCTTTGTAGGATGGTAGGGTGGGGAGAGGAGAGAATGCAGTGTCTTTGGGGACAGAACAGGGTGGGAAACTGAATGACCTTGTTGGCAGCACCCTGCCTTTGTATTTTTAGCTATTCTCTGCCTCTGTTTACTGCTCTGAATAATTTAAAACTTTTTTTTTTTTGGTTTGCTTCACTGACTGGATAATCCCTGGTTTTGTCATTTTTGTTTTTCCCTTTTGAGGCCTGAGCACTGTATTTTTCATCTTCCAAAAATAGGTGGGGTGGGGGTGAGGGGGCTTGAAACAGGCTCTCTGGCCTCCTGGCAGATCTGGGAAGATCAGTGGGTTCAGCAATTATCTGTCCAGAGGCTGTTCAGTGCGGTCAGAGCCCTGGGCCTTCACTGACTCCCCCAGAGAAAGGGGTAAACCGGGGGGTCTTAGGTGGTCTTTGGGAAGGAGGTGCAGACTTACCTTAAAATTATTTCAGGTTAAAAAATATTTCCAAAAACAAAATAAATAACCTAAGATTGCCATGTATCCCCTATTCTCATATAAGATTTTTTAACACATTGCCATCTTTGCAATAGATTTTAAGAAATAACATGTATAGATACCATCCCTTGCCCCAGTCTCCCTCCCCCCGAGGTGTCCCTTCTTTGTGTTATAAATTGTGTAGCTCCCATGAAAATACCTTATCCCAGGGCCCTGTCGGGGAGTAATGTATTCTAAGAAGCGCTTTCTGGTGTGTTTTTAAAAATCAGCCCTCCTTGGGCCCATTCTGGAAAGCACATATGGATTGGTTTGATAGAGCTTAGCCAAAGAGAACTGGCTAAGTTTGCTCAAGTCTCCTCGTGCTCACCACTGAACATTCATTGGTGAGGGGTTAACCGAGTAGCAAGAGGCTGCTCCCCGGGTTGGGTCGAAGCTGGCTCAGCCTCCGCAGTGCCCTGTCCCTGTGTGTGCCCCCAGGTCACCCACAACCAGGAGAACGTGTTTGACCTGCAGTGGCTGGAGCTCCCCGACGTGGCCCCGGAGGAGCTGGAGGCTCTCTCCAGGAACATGGTGTTTCACCTCAGGAGGCTCATCGATGAGCGAGACGAGTGCACCGAGGTAGGTGGGCCCGGCAGGCCCCTGCGGCCTCAGGAGAGGAGGTCGGGAGGGGCTGGGACACAGGCACTTGCCCTGGTGACAGCTCAGACAGAGAACAGCCAACTCAGGAGGTGCCCACAGGAGCAAAGAAATTCGTCAGCGTGTGAGCTTGCCGCCACCTTGCTGCACGCACCACCTCTGCTCATCTCATTAGTTTGTCTCTTTTTCAAAAATGGACACCACCTTCCTCCAGCCTCCCTCCTGGTTTCTCAGTCTCAGCTGAAGTCTTCTCTTTTAGTTTCCTTGTCTTTTGGCTTTTGTCTCTTTTTTTAAACCAAATCCGAGCCCCAGCTCCACTGGCCTGCTGGGCCCAGGACAGGCTGGCCGCCGAGCGCATGGGCCCAGGTGGCTCGCCGCCCTCCATCCTGCTCTCCCACTTTGCTGCAGCTCATCGTGGACCTCACCCAGGAGCGGGATTACCTGCAGGCCCAGCAGCCCCCCAGCCCCCTCAAGGCCTCCAGCTCTGAGTCCACGCCCAGCCCCACCAGCAGCCTCTCCAGCGAGGATAAGCAGCACCTGGCCGTGGAGCTGGCCGACACCAAGGCCCGGCTGCGGCGCCTCAGGCAGGAGCTGTGAGTCCTGGTGGCCAGCGACCCTGGGGCCCCTTTTCCTCCTCTGCGTGACATGGTTCTAGCGTGTGGTTCACACACAAGTGCCGCAGGGGAGGGGGTCTGTGGCCTGGGGTCCACTCCCAGGCCGAGCTGCCTCCCCTCCCAGGCCTGCAGGAGGACGGGGTCCAGCTGGATCTTTAGGGCCCTGCCAGTCAAACCTTACAGGCTTTCTGCAGACTTTGACTGTTGGCCACATCAGACCCAGTTTGGGGCCGTAATGCCCACCCATGGGGGCACCTTCTTGGTTGGAGGGATAATGCGGCTTGCCCAGCTGGTCTCCTGCAGCTGGCAAATGTCACTTGGCCTGTCCTCTCTGCAGTTGGCTGCCCCCACCTCCCATCACTGGGTCCTCTGCCTGTTTGGCCCTGGGGTGGCTGGCTCACCTGTCCCTCAGACTCTGGGGGAAACCCATGTTTCTGGTGGATGGGATTGTAAAACGCATTAAAAACTTAGAAAGTGAAAAGGTGTTTGAGTCAGGAATGTTTCTGCAGGCCCATTTGTAGATTCTTCTCTGCCGCCTCGCAGAAGCCCAGGCCCTCTCCCTCCCCCAGTGGTCTTGGAGAGTGGTAGACAGGAAAACCCTCTCATCGTGCTTCTTTCCCCTTTGGCTTCCTCAGGGAGGAGAAGACAGAGCAGCTTGGGGACGCCAGGCATGAGGTGGACCAGCTGGTGCTGGAGCTGCAGAAGGTTAAGCAAGAGGTGAGCAGGAAGAGCCGAGCCGGGGGGCTGGGAGGCTGGGATTCCGCAGTCACCATGGCCCCGAGGTTCAGGAATGCAGCGCTGGGAGCTTCCAGCAAAGGCCTCTGTTTCCTTCCTGCTCAAAGCAGAGCTGCCAGAGCCAGTTGTCCCGAGCCCTGCTGTGGGGTGGCCGTGTTTCTTAGCAACCACATGTGGAGGGCCCCCCAGGGTGGCGTGCATGCAGCCCCCCAGACACCGGGAGCGGCTTCCCCCCAAGACATTCTAGGATACCTCATCCTGAGGGTATCCCCAGAGGACGCCTCCTCACGTCTGCCGGGGATGCCCTGATGCCTTCGCCCACTCCCCAGAACATCCAGCTGGCAGCAGACGCCCGCTCAGCCCGCGCCTATCGCGACGAGCTGGACTCGCTGAGGGAGAAGGCAAACCGCGTGGAGAGGCTGGAGATGGAGCTGGTGCGCTGCAAGGAGAAGCTGCACGACGTGGACTTCTACAAGGCCCGCATGGAGGTGGGTGGTCGGGGGAAGAGAGGGACGCGGGGGGCTGCCGGGCGCTGTGGCGGAAAGGCATCATCAGACGGACGTTTGGTCCGGTCTCTCCTTGGAGGCTTTGGACGAGGAGCCCTGTCATAGATTGCCAGAGCTGCTATCACAGTTAACCACACAGTGGGGTGCTTGGGCAGTGGGAATTTATTGGCTTGTGTTTTTGAGGCTAGAAATCTGAAATCAAGATACTGGCAAGGCCTCTCTCCCTGAAGACTGGCACCCTGATGCCGGCTTGCCGTAATCATTAGGGTTCCTTGGCCGTGGTTCTGTCCTCTCCCATCACGTGGTGATGTCCTCTCCTTTCTCCTGTGACTTCCCTTTTGGCTCTGTAAAGCCTCCAGTCATCTGGATTAAGACCCACCCACATTTAGTTGAGCCAGACCTTACCTAAAAATAACATCTTTTAAAGGGCGTTTGTATAATGGGTTCACAGCCACAGGGACTTGGATTAAGGTGAACAGCTTGTGTTTGCTGGGGTACACAGTTCAGGCTACCACAAGCCCTAACACTTCTACAGCTAAAGCGTTCCCCGCAGTCAACCTCTGTGGGCTCCCGGGGGTTCTCCCTAGTACTCCGTTCTGTCTCCAGTTGGCAGATGGGGGAGGCGGGTAGAGGACGCGGTTGTGTGATGAAGGGCAGCGATTCCATTTAGGATTTTTATTCTTCTCTCACTTCATGCCATGCTGATGACCTTCTATTCATTTATCTCTGTTTGGGCTTCGTGGAAGTTCTATGTCTTAGTCTTGCTAGGACTCAGTTGCCGTGTCTGTAAAGTAGGGATAGTAACGTGACTTCATGAGGTTTTAAGATGAAAGATGTAAAATACATGTTAAATCCCTGGAATTTGGGCAAGTCGACAGTTAGCCCTGAGGCAGTAGGAGCTGCTCTGAGTGGTCTTCATGGTAAATTGTATTGAGGCCATGGGGTGAGTCAGGGGAGGGGGTTGAGGCTAAAGCAGGAAGCGAGACCACGACTCCGGTAGGCTCGGCCGAGGCCTTGACCACTCTCCCTGACTGCCTCAATCAGTAGTGGGTGCCGTGACCCTCTTTGCTGAGGATTTGGGAGCTTTGTCCCCTGTTGGCCATCCCGGAGGGGCTGGAGGGGGCTCTGGTGACATGTCTGGCTTCACTGCATTCAGAACACACCAGGTGGGTGAAGTCAGGATGTTAATGCATGGAGTGGCTTGGGGCACACCATGGATGTGTGCGATGCTAAGAAATAGTTCCAAGGTCTCTCTTTGCATCTCAGGAGCTTCAGGTACCTGAACACAGATCTGGGGACCCATCCCCCTCCTCCTCGCTGCAGGTCTCCTGCAAGTGCGGTCGGGCCTCGGGGTGGGCTGCGGCTGAGGGCCTGTTCGTCTCTCCGAATGGGAACTATCCCTGAGGAATGCACCTGACCCCCTGCTGAGAAGGTGCCCTTGATGTGATGCAAAAAAAGCCCCCGGCCTGAGTGAGGTACGGGAGGGCGGGCGGCTCTTGTTTTTGGCCTGGAAATGGTCCACTGATCCGCTGATGATTATAGGCATAAATCCTGGCACAGGCAGGTTCCAAGGCATCGCTGGTACATGCCAGGGCTTCCGTCACTTGCCCTCCCTGGAAATGCCACAGTTGGGTGGGTCGAGGGCAGTCATGCAAGGTGCCCCAAATGGCTGCCTCAGCAGCTCCTCCTGCATATTGGGGAGCAGGGGCCATCCCCCCGACACAGGACCACAGAGGGGTGTGGCTTCCCCGTCTCCCCCATATTCTGCTCGGTGGGGGCAGGCGGTTTCAGGATCTGGTGTCCATGTTCTCTCGCAGCCTTGTCCGAGCAGCCTCGCTCAGTCGTGCAGACACGGTGATTCAGCTGCCTGGTGCCGAGCCCTGCACAGGAGCAGGGTGTCTAGAACACCCAAGGGGCTTCTGGACTCCTAAAGGAATTTCCAACCCTTCTGGGCTTGGGGACTCCTTTCCCTTGTTCTCATACTTTTGTGCTTCTGTAAAGTCATAGTAGTGCTTGTCATCTCTATTGATTAATAATTTACCTTATGGGAAGTTCCCACAAGGTTAGTAGCACTTTAAATTTTGTATTAATTTTAGTAATCCCAGGAGAAATAGTGCACACCTCCCTGCGCTGTTTCTTTGGGGTGCAGGCAGTGTCGCCCACCTGGGTTTGCACTCACCTGTGGCCCGGGCCGTCCAGTGGATTGGGCTGGGTCACTGAGTCAGGCTGCTGTGGAGAGGACTGGGTCGCGGTTCTTCTCGGATGCCCGAGATACCAGTGCTCAGAGGAGCAGTGGGGGGCTGGAGTGCAGGAACTTGTTCTTGATTGGAGTATTTACGGCAGCTCTGCCAGTTGTCCTCAGTCCTTACAGGATGCTTGGAACATTTGGCAATTCTTTCCCTTGCCCCTCTCACAGCCTGGAAATCTTTCTGTTTGTGAGTGGTTGTGCCTTCTTCCTGTTGTGAATGTTAATTGAGTGGCATGGATACCGTAATGGAAAAGGGAGAGAAACCCTCGCCCTACAGAGCCTAGTGCAATGTCATGAGTCCTGTTGGGGGTGGAGGGCTCAGAGCAGGGCGCCTCACCCAGACTGGGGGGAGTTGGGTCAGGGACCCTCTGGAGAAGCAACACTGAAGTGGACCTGACCTGGCAAGGCAGCATGAACCAGACCAGGAGCCGTGCAGAGCGGGAAGCTGTGTGAGGCCTGGAGGCTGAGAAGCCACCTGCTGCAGCACGTGGGAGACAGGCCCAGGCTCACAGGTGCCAGTGTGTCTGGGGAGGAACGTGAGAGACGAGCTGGAGGGTACCAGGGGGCCCAGTTGCAGACAGAGCGTGCCATCCCCTTTTACACTGAGGGAGTGGTGTGGCTTGTGTTCAGAAAGCTCACCCTGGCTGCCGGGTGGTGAGTGGGTCAGAAAAGGAGCAGGAGGTCAGGATGGCGAGGTCTTCGGTGGCCTACCCTGTCACTGGGACTGCAGCCCGGGTGGCACCGCGCTTCATCAGCCTGGCGAAGTTCCTCCCACTCCCACTGCAGGGATGGGAGGAGCTGAGCATTAGTGGGGCGCCTACTGTATGCTGACTCACCATAGCCCTGCCCGGCAGAGGGGCCTCATCTTGCAGAGAAGCTGCTGCTGAGTTCCTCCGGAGGTTGAGCGCATGGCCCGGGGTCACCCGACCTCCAAGGTGACCCGAATTCTGCCCAGCTCTGAGCCTTGCTTTCAGCTGCTGCTTCCCTGAATCCCATGTGAACAGGTGCCCTGGGACTGGGGTTTTGTTGGTTTTGTTCACAGGTATGTCATCAGCATCTAGAACGGTGTCTGGCCCATAGGAGGTGTTGGACAAGTACTCATTGAGTGAGTTATGTCCGGGGTTTTCTTTGAGCAGCACTACTGGCTGCAGAGCCAGAGGTCACCGTGGTGTGACGGGGACCCCACCTTCTCAGACACCTGCAGCAGCGGGTCCAGAGGCGTGGGCCTCTGTTGGCTGGCCCCCTGTCCAGGGCACCTGGTGTGTGTTGGAGTCAACCTGGGATGCAGGTGAGGGCTCAAGGAGACTCCATCCCACCCGTCGCTGTGGGAGGAAGCCGTTACCATTCAGGCCCTGCTGGGATTGAGGGGAGCCCCTTCCCCCCAGGGGCCTGGGCCAGTCAGGGACCCCCAGTGCCGAGTGGGCTTCCTGTCGGGTGCAGCTCTGCCTTTGTGCATGTGTGACTTTGATAAATGAGTATGCACAGCTTTATGTGAAAATGAAGATTCTTCAGGGAATAGCAAGGTGCATTTTTGAGAAATTCGCCACGGGATTCCTAAGAATAATTTCTAAGCAATTAAAAGGTGTACCATGCTTTGCAGGAATCTGCAAGTGTCTGAACTGAACTTGACCTACATCTGATAAAACCTAAGATTCTAAAACCCAAGTATGACATGTACATGCAACATACATTTAAAAAATATAAATAAAATGGATAGAAGGATGGCTAGATGGACGGATGTGTGACAAAGCAAATGTAGCAAAAAGTAGAATGAATTGCAGAATCTGGGTAGTACATAAATGGATATTTGCTGTACAATTATTTAAACTTTCCAGGATGTTTTCAGTTTTTTTATAAAAAAAAAATTGGAGTATGACTCAAATAAAAGGATAAAAGGAACATCAACCATTTTGAATAAGCTGATATCTGGTTAACCACATCATTTTAATTATGAGACACGTAAAACTATTCATCTAATTAAAGCTTTGAAACAGCTTCCAATGTCTTAAAATCACCATTTCTCAAGGTGTGATTGGTATCTTCCTGTGTCAGAATCAGCTAGGAGTGCTGTTGAAATTCAGATTCCTGGGCCTCCCCCTAGACCCTGAGGAGTGGGCCCCTGAAGTCTCCGTTCTCCGGCCCTCCCTCATGGCTCTGCACTCGCACACTTGAGGGCCAAGGTCTTAGCTGGACCCAGTGTTCTCCTTCCGAAGTTCTCACTGCCAGCTTCCCTCTGTGCTGGGTGGGGTTCGCAGCTCCGTGAGCCCCCCAGGGCAGGGGTGGGTCTTGTTGGATGGCATTGGGGGCCTGGCACACAGAGGCCCTTGGTAATCATCACACGAGTCAAGTCAGAAACCATTGTGCAGCAGTGAACAGATTTGCAGCTTGGGGAGAAGGACGGGGAAGGAATCCTGCATTTTGTTCCCCCAAAGAAAGGAGATGGGGTTGCATGTGATGGGCAGGAAAGCAGAGAAAATTGCACCTGCCAGGAATGCTGCAGGCGTGTGACCTCTTCCCAGGTACAGTGGCCGAGACAGGTGGCCACTGCTCAGAGCCTGCCCCCCCCAACCAAGGAGAAGCACTTAAATGCACATCGCAGAAGGGACCGTGTGTGAGGTGCCACGTGAGAGGAAAAGATAAAGGACGGGGCAGAGGAGGAGGTTAATTTTGGTTAGGAAAACAGGGAATACATGTTTCCGTGTTTTGCTTTTAAACATCTGGAAGCTTTCATGTGGCTCCTAGCCTTGTTTACATAAGAGTTAAAACAAACAAAAGGGGAGAGGCCGGTACATGCAGTAGGAAGTGAGTGTGGGGTGCGCTGCATGGGGGTGGAGGGCCTCTGGCTTCCCTTTGCGGACAGCGGCCCCACTGTGCGCAGCCAGGGGGGCCGAGAAGGTTGCTGTCCAGAGGGCTGCACGGGAGGAGGGCCGAGGCAGAAGGGAATTGCCTGGAAGCAATGCCCTTTCCCTGTGTTTTGCCGTTGGCTGAAAATTCCCACCATCAGCACAGGGGAGTGCACCGGTGCTGCATGCCCTGGGGGTCACAGGATGTGTCTACATGCCTGTGCAAGATTTCTTGCTTTCTGGGCAGTTCTGACACAGACACTAGCAGGACATGTCCGAGCTGGATACTGTCTTGCTGAGTGGTGGGCAAATCTTGTCCCGTCCCTGGCCTCAGTTTCCCCATCTAAGAGGACGGTGGTCTGGGCGATCTCTGTGATCTGTGGTCCCCTGGTGTCATGTGGCATAGGAACACATTTGCAATGAGCTTATGCTAGAGAGCCCCCCTCTAACAGCCTTCCAAGAGGAGATGGGGGCCCCTAGAACAGATCAGAGCAGCAAGGGGTCAGCCAGGGGCAGAGGGATGGAGCGTGGGGTCAGCAAGGCACCACCAGTTAGGAGCTGAGCTAGCGGTCAGCCTCCGAGTACGGCGAGTGGGTCTGACCCATTCCTTTCCGAGCCAAGCCTATCTGAGCTTCCTGCAGAGCTGCTCCCAATTGTGGGCTCCTGTTCTCATCCTGCAGCCCTTCCTCTCACGCCCATTGCACCAGCTTCCACTTTCACCCCCATCACTCATCCGAAACCACGCTTGCAAACTAAGGGCACCTGTGACCCATTGCCAAATCCAGTGGGCACTTCTCTGCGGCACCAGCCACCCCAACCACTTCCCTCTTGAGCTCCTGCCTCTGCTCGGTCACCTGCTGTGACTCCAGCTCTCTGTGCTCAGCCCACGTGGTCACACACCTCCCTCTGCCCCCTCTGCCCGCCCCTCAGATAATCCACGCCCCTCTTCTGATCCTAGCCCTGCGCTCTTCCCTCTCCACGCTTTCTCTGTGGCTGTCTTACCTGCCGCCTGCCCCCTTCCTGGAGCTGGCATGATAGAGCAGAAAATCCCAAACCCTTATCGTCAGGTCAGGTGTCTCTCCTGCAACCCAGGCCTCCGTCCATCTGTCTGGGGAGTCACGATCGCAGTCAGACTCACTCTCCAAGTTCATCTGTCCCTCCCCCGGACCTGCCTAAATTCGCTGTCCACCCGTCCAGTACTGATGCCAAGGCATGGGTCAGCCATGCTTCTTCCCTCACCACCTCCCTCACACACACACCTTGACCCCATGCCCTTGGCACACCCACCCTCGCCAGCCCCCGCCTGGTCCCTGTCCAGAGGCAGGACTTAGCAGAACGGTTTGCCTGCTCCTGTGTTTTCGGAGCCCACCTGCAGAAGCTGCCTGTACACATCAGAACTGGCTAGTCTTCATCTCTGCTTTGGCATCTTTCCTGCTGCCAGAGTGGCTTCCCTATGACTTCCTCAGGCACCTGCCCTCCATTGCTCTCAGGGTAAAGTCCACGCCCCTTACCCCAGGCTGGCACACCCCGGGTTCTGGGGCCCTGTGCTCTGGCCACACTGGGCCCCCTCTGAGGCTTTACAGGTGCCTCCCTCAGCCAAGCCCACCACTCCCCTCCCTCTGCCCCATCGGACTCAGCTCAGGAGCTGTATCCCAGGGAAGCCCCCCACCCCCATGCAGGACCAGGGGTGGGTGAGCCAAACCCTCCAGGCTCTAAGACCTCGCCAGAACAAGTCAGAACGGGGTTACCAGAAGTCTTGGATTTCCACTCATGACTCCTTATCTAGCTGGTAAAATGTAAATTTTGTCTCTTGGAAAAACATAATTTCTTACATGGAAGATAAACTTTAAAACTCACGTTGTGGGCACTGGTCCTCCCCTCCCTAAGGAATCTGAAGGGATGGCTGCCCAGGGTCCCCATGTTTCTGGCCCTGTCTGCACCCCCAGGCACATATGGACCCCAGCCCTACCTCCAGGCAGACCCCGCACGTGACATTGCCGTGATGTGTCCTACCTGTTTGCCCACCAGGCTGTGAGCTCCTTGAAGACAGGGCGTGTGCTCCCTGCTGCCTCAGCACGTGGTCTAGCCGGGGGATCAGCAAACTATGCTCCGCAGGCCAAATCTAGTCCATTTGTTCTTTGTAGATAAAGTTTTATTGGAGCACAGCTATGCCCTTACACAGTCACTTACACAGTATCTATGGCTGCTTTCCAGCTACGATGGCAGAGTTTAAATAATTGCAGCAGAGACCACTGGACCTGCAAAGCTGAAAGTGTTTTATCATCTAGCTCTTCACAGAACTCTTCACAGAGCTAGTTTTCTGACCCTTGATTTAGCCTAAAGTCAGTACACAGTTTTTAAAAGGACAGTAATAAAAACTGAGTATTTATGGAGGTTTTTCCACATGCCAGAAACTGTTAGGCACTTAACCTACATCTGCACATTTAAGCCCAGTGGCCCTTCGTACAAGGCTTAGCGGCTGTCAGTAATCGTGCTTATTTTTCAGAAGAAAAATACTGAAGATTAATGAATAATCATTACACCTGACAAGGAGGAAGGAAAAGAAAGGGGCTCTGGGGAGAGGTGCAAGTGGAGGTACTCGGGGGGGGTTCTCTGTTCCAATGTCTGCGACAGGGCTGAGGACGAGCCCCCACCCAGCAGCTCACATCCGATTAAGTGATCACTGCCTAAGCGAGGACAGTTAAAATTCAGGGAACTTGGAACTCCTTGGAAAGGGAGATCTGTTCCATCTCGGGATCTTGTGTTTCTCTTTGTTTTGTAATAACATCTAAAGGGTTTTGACAAACTCACCAAGACGTTAGAGCAGGAGTGACCCGCAGTTTGATTGCTGGCTCAGTCCCCCGTGCTCGTCACATCCAGTGACACTTAAAACCAGGAAGGTTTTTCGTGAAGTTTCGTGGTTTCAGTGAGATGGGATGAGGGGGTGGCTCAGCGTGGGGGTGATGTCTGAGGCATCTGGCTCCCAGTCTCACTCCCCTGCATCCAAGACCATCCTTGGACTTCCTTCCTGTTTCTGGCAGAGAGCTTGGGGACCCTTTGGGGACTTCGATGCTGAGCTCATTGGGAAGGAACCATTTGTTCCTGTGACCCTGCACCCCCTCGGTGCCTGGCGCTCGTGGAGTGGCCGGAGGCGCCCCTGGGGACGCGTTTGCCTGGTTCGTGGTGGGCTGTCAGGCAGTGCTGGGTTGAGCAGAGCTTCACAGGTGTGTGAGATGACAGTAGAAACAGCTGTTGACGGGGTGTTTCCCTTGTGTTCTTGTCTGATCCTCACATTGACCTTATTTTCACGCCTGTCTTAGAAAAGAGACCACCACATGGATTTGCTGTGAGTCCCCTGGCCAGTGCATGCGGAGGCCTGGGAACTGGTAACCCAGGCTAGGAAAACGAAGCCCACCCTCCAGGGACTCCAAGGCCAGCTGGTGTTGGCAGCTCGAGGCCGCCCGGGAACCAGCCCTCGGGTCTGACCTTTGACTAAATAAACTCAGCTCCCCTGGCTCTTTGCTGGGCTGGGTTAAGCCTTTAAATAGCCTGGTGGGCCGGCCTTGGGCAGCCTCCCAGAAGTGTGGAATCTGCTTCTCCTCCACACCAGCCCCCAGGCAGAGTCCTTGGCTTACTTTTGGATCTTGGGTGCAGCTTTCTTTTATAGCTGGTTTCTCACCTCTGAGGTGGTGGGGTGTGCGGGACAAGTTGAGATATTTGTGTTGCCTAACAAAGTGGAAGTTGAAACAGCCAGAAAAGTAAGGTGTATTCAACTAGTAGTTAAAAATTACTCTATTCCGTGCTACTCTCCACTCAGGACCCCTTCGCTCATCTTGCTTGTCAGAAGCCTCCGGATCCTTCAAGGTACACCTCATGCACCACCTCCAGTTCGTTCCTCCTTATGGTATGATTCAGCCAACGAGGGCTGTTGAACACTTACTCAAGGCACCCGAGAGCAAAACTGTCCCTGACGCCGAGTACACTGTCGAGGGGAGGAGAAAAGTCCAGCCCACCTTTGTCTCGTGTCCCAGGGCACTGTGGGAGCCCAAGTGCCTAACTCAGCAGGCAGGGCAGGGTAGATTCAAGAGTACTTTTCAGAGGGCAATTTAGGCTGGGTTTTGAAGACTGAGTAAGAGTTGGCTGTGAGGCTGGAGGGACAGCCTATGCTGTAGGAGTACAGCACAGAGAGTGGCAATATCAAGGAATGCTGGTGGGTTGATCCAGCTGTAGCATCCTGTGAGAGCAGTGGGGGCAGGAGCCAGAGGGAGAAGCCCAGGCCTTCTTTCTTCCTGAAGCCCCTTGACATGTTCTGGCTCATTTTGTTAGTCGCCATCTGGGCTGCTTCTGCAACGTGTGCCTCTTGCGGCTGGGTCTGCAGGCAGCTGAGGATAGCAGAAAGAACACAGGATCTGACACTGGGTTCACGCTTTAATTTGTCTGAGCCAGTCCCTCCATCCGTAAGGGGATTGCTGTAAGAGTGAGTGACGCAGAGCACCTGGTGTGAGGCTGGCCACAGAGGAGGCACCAGGAAGTGCTGGCTGCTTTTCCTGCTGCTGTTGCCCTCCCTCTTGCCCCTGCTCACCTTTGCATCCTCTGCACCCCGTCCCAGCTACACACAGATGGCTGGGGACAGATGGCAGTGAGGGGCATGCAGGTGAACCCAATCTGAATGACCACACTCTTTGCTGGATGCCAGGCTTTGATTAAAACTGTGTCCCCTGCCCGGAATGAGTGTGGTCTCCTTGCCCTCTTCCAAGAATCTTGGGTTTTGGCCCATGTGTGGGGAAAGTGAAGTAGTAGTGGATAAGCAGGAACTACCAGCCCAGTTCCCAGGTGTTAGGATCTGTGAGTGGGGAAAGCCTTAGAAAACTCTTCCAAACGACAGATTCCCAGTGTGTGTGTGTGTTCATAAACTGACAGCATTTGGAGGCAATTTGGCACCTTCAAGCCCCTGAGCCGTGCTGGGAGGGGCTCAGGGCAGTAAGAGAAACTGAGAGGCATTTGTCCCCCACCCTTTCACAAGGAGTGACACGGCCATGGGATGAATGATCTGGACTCCCCCGTCGTGTGCACCGGGCTGGTGTGACCAGGTGAAAGCGTCCACCAGGCCCCATCCCTGCAGCATGCATTTGGGGGTTCACCTTCGTTTGACTTGCTGTGCTGTGACATAACTGTCTTAACGACTCCCCATTTCTAGGAAACTGCCAAGAACTTTTGATTTCCCGTGGGTACATGTGCAAAATGTCCAGCTAGGAACTGTGTTTGTGCTGGAAGCTTGTCTGAGTAGTTGTTTCCCGGACGTGGATTGGATGTTGAAGTGAGAGGACCAGACTCGAACCTCAAGCCTGGGATAGAATCTTAGCCTCATCCCTTCCTCACTAAGAAAACTAGGACTCTGAGACCCGTGCCTGACCCTTATCCCATTTGGCTGTGAATGTAACACTTTTCAGCACCACGCCCAGCAAGGACTAACATTGAATAAATTACCTTTCCTAACTGAAATCGTTTCTTGATTCAGGGAGTTTTTCTCTTGGTAGAGAAAGTCCATTTGGCCTGACCTAGTAAAACAGGTGAAGATGATAAAAAGTGGAGACAAACCTCACACAGCATGCTTACCCGTAGATTGTTTTGATCCAGCCGCAGGGGAGTGCTTTGGTTTTAGAATCTTGTCTCGATAAGCCAGGTGTCTTTATCTGATAGTCCTCTGTATGTTTTTGCTGACCAGGAGCTGCGGGAAGATAACATCATTTTAATCGAGACCAAGGCCATGCTGGAGGAGCAGCTGACGGCCGCCCGGGCCCGGGGCGACAAAGTCCACGAGCTAGAGAAGGAGAACCTGCAGCTGAAATCGAAACTCCACGACCTGGAACTGGTACTTGAAGCTGTGTTGTTAACCACGTGTAAAACTGGCTGGGGCTGGGGCTGGTTTTACGCCAGGTCCTTCTCTGATTGTCTGGCTCCTGGGCTTGCCGCTGCCGCCACCACTGGTGACTTATGACAGAGAGTACCTTGCTGAGATCGGCGGGTTGAGTGTGCACCACTTAGGGCCAGCAGAACAGAAGACTTGACATCTGTATTGCTTTTCTGAAAGATGGATGTTAACGTGTATGTGTGTTTTGCAAGAAGGGTCTTCGCCCGCATTTCTGGTGTGGCTTGAGCTGTGATGTGTGAGCCTTTCCACCTTTTTCAAGGCATGTTGCTTGCTCATCACCACAGTACTTGCTCTTAAAACTATGTGCTGTACCTCACTTAGTGCAGACAGGTTCAGTTACAGACCTCGCAGCCCTCTTCACCTGGGTAGCCAGGTCAGGGTATCTTCTAACGGCTGCAGCTCTCAGCGGGCCCTGAGTCGGTGTGATCTCTGAGTGCCTCTGTTTATTTGGAAGTGAGCAGGTGCAGCCGGGGAGGATGGGTGTGGGGTGGTGGGTACCTGGCCGGAGGATTTCCTGGGCTGCATCCTCCCTCTTCCCTCATTTCCCGCCCCAGGACCGGGACACAGACAAGAAGCGAATTGAGGAGCTGCTGGAAGAAAACATGGTCCTGGAGATCGCACAGAAGCAGAGCATGAACGAATCTGCCCACCTGGGTTGGGAGCTGGAGCAGCTGTCCAAGAACGCAGACCTGTCGGACGGTGGGTGGTGTCTGGTGCCAGGGGGTCAGTCCGGCGGCGGGTCCTTCCCCGTGCAGGTTGCTGAGCGTCAGCACTGCTCTCCCAGAGCAGCCTGTTCACTCAGCCCTGCACTCACCCCAAGTAAATGCGATTGCCTCCGAGTGCCATTTGGGACAGTTTCATTATAATTCTCTCCGAGGAAAACATGCAGGGTCTGGCAGCCTTGATGTCAGGGTGTGAAATACAAATTAATCTATGCCAGATTTCCTAGTTCCCATATGGACTCTCCCAGGAGCTTCCAAATTACAGCCCGCGGGCACCCAGAGGACATCTCAGGCCTGTCTGTGGATGGCTGAGAGCCGTGGATGGCGAGAGATGTCCCCTGGGTCACTAATCCCCACTGTAAATGTACCAGAGCAGTTTTCCCTCCATTCATTTGCATAATTGGGGAAGATGGATGCAGCCTGTTTTCCCTGGGGATGGGGAGGGGGGATTTGCTAAGTGACACCTTTTCTGGAGACCCATGTTAGTTACCCCTTGAGCTGCCCATCCTCACGTCCTTGCTCCCTCCCACGTTTGCACTGCTGGCCAGGGACCGCGCCCCTTCTCCATCACGTGGGGGATGGGTGGGGCATCGGTCAGCGCTTCAGCCGGAAGCTTCAGCGCCCGGCAAACAATAAGCAAGTTCCTGTGTTCTAAAATAGCCTGTGCTCACCATTCACAGCACCTGATAATGCAAGTTAATATTTACTTAGAACCTTGCAGAGCTGGGTGGGACTTTTAGCTTGTTTTGGGGGTGGCCTTTTTCACCCCCATAAACTTCCCTAATTATAAATGGAAAGTCGTTAAAAGCAGCTAAAGATTTCCTTGCTTTAAGGGGTCCTATCAGTTCCAAACATAGTCAGCTTGGTAAGTTAGTATCGTCTCTGCATTGGTGGCCCACACTGCAATCCTGCAGGTGCCCTGCCCCCCCTCCCTGAGTGCCCATCCACCGGGGAGGACTGCTGCCCCCTCATGGAGCGCAGAAGCAGTGCAGGTTGCGTGGGCTGGTCTCTGATCAAATCGTTCAAGTCTCTGTTTGACTTGGGGCCCAGGATGGCTTCAGGGTCAGAAAGCCTCCCTGGTTCACGCTCTCGGGTATACAGCTTGCGAGCACTTTGCAGTCCATGGCTGTGACTTATTCTTAGTGTTCCCAGCTCCTGGTGCCCAGCTAAATATCGGCTGGTGGGATGGCACGCCGTGAGCTGCACCAGAATGTACCTGTGCGTGAGCAGTGCAGAGGATTTTTGAGTTAGACCCAGTTGAAGTCCTAGCTCCTCCGCGAATTAGCTGGGTGGCCTTGGGCAAATACTTACCTCCTTAAAATTGAGTTTTCTTACATCCAAAGAGGGGGCAGTGAACCTGCCTCCCAGGATAGCCACGAGTATTAAATGACAAGGCGGTGAAACTTGAGTCCACTGAGCACACAGTAAAGGGCAGTTGTTAAAAAACTGTCATCTTATTAAAACATAGCAGGGGGGCCTGGCTGCAGTACTAGGAGTGTAGCCCTCTGCAAAGAACCATCAGCTGTTAACACACTGTTGTGTTGTTGCAGCAGTTTTTGAGGCACTGGCTGCTTTTTTCTCCTTTCCTCATACGCAAAAAAAGTTTTTTTTTTTAAAGAGCAGTTGTAGATTTACAGAAAAGTCATGCAAGAAGTACAAAGTCCCCATATATCATCCTCTCCCCTGGCACTGGCTTTTACGGAAAAGACTTTTAATCAGTTCCATTGTTTGACTTGTAGAACCTTAAAATTTGGTCTTTTTCTCATAAATGCTGCAAAGATAGGGTCCAATTGATCACAGGTTCTGAATTCGTGGAATTTATGGTAAAACGTTTCGTTTTAGTTTAATCTGTAGCGTGGTTGGGACAAGCCCGGTGAACATTTGCGTGTTTGAGAGCAAGTGTGTTTCTGTGTTTATGCCAGCACATGGCGGATCAGGGCCCCACACTGTCCACCTCCACTCTTGCCTTGCCCGATGTTTCTTGGGGTCTCTGTGAAATTCTGACTTGTTGAGTTTGCACTGTTATCCTTGGGTGAAGGATGAAAACTCAAGGAGAAAATGATGTCCTTGAATGCTTTATGATTGCATGAACGCTCTGATCATGTTCAGAGAATCTGCACATGCACATTTTATTTCCAGATTGATGTGCTTGCTATGAAACTGTCACCCTGTGGACCACCCCTGCCACCAAGGGCGTGGCTGAGAAGCAGTGGGGGAGGGGAGGGCAGGGCAGCCTCCTCTCCAGTGCCTTGGGACACAGCACAACTCCTTTTCCGAAGGCTTTCCCGTTCCTTCTTTTCTTCTCCCCCAACAGCCCTGTGACTTACCTAAAGGCCTGCACCTGGTCGAGGCAGGATGGACCAATTCTTGCCTTCCTGGTCCTCAGGCCAGGCTCCTTGTCCGTTTACATTTCAGTTGTGTAAAAGCAGTGTAGGTACTTGGTCCTTTTCTGTGTTTAGCTTGTATTTTCATCACACTTAGAATCTTGAAGACATTTTACATATGCTGTCTCACACTTCTTCAACATATTTGTGAAGTTATGAAAATAATCTGTCCAAAGGCTCACCCTAGCGATGGCTGGTACTCGGTGTACTTG
>PVKY010003166.1:0-22620 GCA_004027775.1 Bradypus variegatus | reverse complement strand
GCATTCCCAGCCCACTTCAAAGATGGTTGAATGGTTGGCGTTAACTCCCCTCTTTCTGCCCAGCTCCACCCTCCCAGCTCTGGGACAATCAGCGGTGGGTGTATTCAAGGCCACTGTCCACGGTGGATAATGTGGCGTGTGAGTGGTGCTGCAGGGAAAGCTCCCTGTCAGGCTGGGTTTCTTGGCGCGGGTCTGTGCTGTGTGTTCGGCCCCGGGCAGGAGTAGCCCCGCCCACTGGGGAGACGGCTGCAAATCGTGTGGTCTTTTTTTTGTTTTGTTTTGTTTTGTTTTCTCCTTTTGGCTCCCCTTTGCTCCCCTGGACCCGAGACAATCAGCAGTGGGTATGGGAAGGGATATCCTCCACGCCAGACACCGAGGTGTTAGTCCACACCACTCCCGTCTTATCTGCAGCTGCTCCCGGGCTCCAAACGCCAACCCACCGTTTCCCCGCACCGCAGCGTGGCCGAGGGAATCAGCTGACTCACTCACACTTTTCAGAATGCAGTCTCCTGGTTTCACCAAATGCACGTTCCCTGTGGCTTTAGCAGACCTTGTCTGGTTGGTGCTACTTTGGAGGTGACGTTCTGGGTCACTTTCTGGTTTTTATCCAGTGTTTTTCATGGAGGTGTCCCATTGCTCTGTCTCACCTAGCCTCCATCATAGGTTCTCTCGATATATAGATTCTTAATTGCTTTTCCTAACCTTCCATAATGTGACTCCATCTAAATAATTAAGGAAGAAAATGGAAGAATTTCCAAAAGAAAAGAAAAAAAAAGTTAAAGAAAAGGATTTGATGCAAAGCCCCATGGGAGTTCCTACTAAATGTTACATACTTGTCAAAGAATCAAAAGCAAATGCCTTAAAGCCATGATGGGTGATGTCTTTAGCAGTTGCTATTTCCTAAGTCTCCGGATCTCCTATCCTCAAGGAAGGGTAGGAAAGGCTCACTCTGTTGGCCAAATGAGGTACAGACCGTCTCCCCCGAATCAAAGAGAGCAGAACGTGGAAGGGCTGAACTGTGATTCTTAGAACTTCCTTCCCACCTTCCCGTATGGGGATAGCACTATTTGAAATGCCTCTCTTTATTTTTTGTGATATATATTGTCATTGAATCTATTTTATCTGATATTCATATTGCAACTCTTTCCTTCTTATGCTTTTTGCTTGGTATATCTTTTTTCATCCATTTACTTTCAAACTATTTGTCTTTATATTTAAAATGCAGATCTGGTAGACAGTATATAGTTGAATCTACTTCCTTTTATCCATTCTAGGAATCTCTGCCTTTTAATTGGAGTGTTCATCATATTAAAATGTATTGTAATTATTGATATGGTTGAGTTTGGGCCTACCATTTTTTTATTTGTTTTTCTATTTACCCGTATGTTTCTATTTCTCTGTTCCTCATTTCCTGCTTTGAGGGGAATATTTTTTTAGAATTCTATTGTAATTATTATTTGTTCTTTCACTCTATATTTTGATTCAGTTTTGTTTTGAGTCTTTGATCTAAGAATTATAATCTATGAACTTTAACTGTTTTCAGTCTTCTTACTGTTAATATTTTACCACTTCACATAAAATGTAGGCTTGCAACCATATAGATCCGTATCCATTGCCCACATCCTTCATGCTACAGTTGCCATATGTGTTCTACCTAGATACATCATAAATGGAAAATATTATTTTCTGCTTTAAGCAATCGTATGTATTATAAAGAAATTAAGATGAATAAAGCAAAAATGAAGACCCATGTAATTGTCTTTTGTATTCACTGGGATACTTAGCATTTCTGATGCTTTTAGTCCTTTCTGAGCATCTGAATTTCCATCTTCTACCAATTCCCTTTGGTCTGAAGAATTCCCATTGTCATTTCTTATAGGGCAGGGCTGCCTGGGCGAAGGACCCCAGAGGTAAAGTGCGTTTTCATTGCATCATGTCCAGGACGCACGGCGTCAGCATGACTTAGCACAGTTGACCTTGACCATTTAATGTTGACCTTGGTCTGCTGAGGCTGTGACTGTCAGGTTTCTCCACTGTGAGGTTCCTGTTTTCCCCCTTTCCACACTGTGCCCTTCCAGCAAGTCCCTGTGCACAGCCCACCCTGTTCTGTGGGCTTGTTCTCCACCTCCTCGCTCAGATCTTTCTTTCTTCAGCTGAGCTGCTTTGGGTCTGTCATCTACCATCATTGATCAGTGGTCAGTAGAGAGATGGGTATGTGGAATCTGGGGATCCCCCTCTGACGCCTTTCCTTCGTGGGCTTCCTCCACTCTCCCCAGAGGCAATGATTTCCCTGGATTCAGATGTCTGGTTCCCAGGCAGGAAGACTGGTTTGTGCCTTGCTGTGTCTGCTCTCCCACATGTCACAGCAGTCGTGTCCGGCTTCAGGCTAAAAGCTGTGAAAATGGGCACTCACTTCTCACTTCATATAGCTTCCCTCCTCCTGGCAGGTGTTTGCTACCAGAAGGCTCCTTCTTTTATTCACTCTTCTGTGCCTTCAAGTATCTGCCTTCTTTTTTTAAAAAACAAAGTCCGCATTCTATAATTGTTTTCTGCAAGGAAGTTGGTCTGGTAGCAGGTTAGTCATTACCAAATTCAAAAATCCTGGGCTGTTTCTGTTTTCTACTGTGGGAGTGAGTGTGGGGACAGTAAATGAATCTTCTAAGCAGAAAGAACTTACAGAATTGTTAGGAATCAGGAGTTACATAAGAAGCTATTAAAGGATGATACCAGACAGCCTGTAATCAAGTGCTTAGTTATGTGACACAGGAGATAGTTGAAAAAACAGCAGCAGCTAACTATAACTTGGATCCTTATAACAACTTAACGTGAAGCTGTGATTGCAGAACTGCGGTCCAATTCTAGAGCTTGTGTTTAAAGCACTCCTCATGGTGGTGGCGGATAAATTGCTATAGACTAGATTAGTTTCAAAATGAAGTAGGACTTGAACCAATGGTGCATCTTCTGACTTTGTTGTGAAAAGACTGTGGAAGTTAAAATCTTTATTTTCTCTTTCGCAAGGGGGATATTTTTGTAGTGTTCTGATGGTTAGTCCAACAGCAGTTTTCATGATGCTGTTTCTTCAGGCATCACTCAAGGAAAGTCATGTTCATTACTCTAAAGTGTGAAACCTTGAAAGCTGGAGTACAAACCAAGGAGGAGGGGTTGGTTAACGAGGTCCAATATGGAAATTTCTGCCAACTGAGCTTGATGCGTGATTCAAATGTGGATGGACCCCATTGTTACCGCAGTCTCAACTAAGTTTAGACAGGAGCTCAACATCACAGAGGCTGAGGTTGCCTTCTCAAGCAGGGGCCCGTACTGCATGTAGTCACTGAAGGTAGGTCCCTATGAGCTAGAAAGAGACTATTTTCATAGGAAGGTTGTTTTCCTTTAAAGGGAATTTGAATTATCTAAGTGCAAACCTTTTCTTGACATATTTTTGTTGTTGTTGTTATCTGATGTATGTCCAGGGTTGTTTCACAAGGTATTATATGTGGTCAGCTTTCTTCTCAGTTTTTCTTTTTGGAGTAGAATTGACCTGTATAAGAAGACAGCAAGTGCCTATATATTTTTAAATTGCTGGTCACACTGTAACTTCCTCCTAACTTTAGTCCTAAATTGTTATTCTCTGGGCGTCATCCTTTTTATTTTTCTCAGTTTAGGAGACAAGTCATTAAAGTTCTAGATTACAGTGTGCAACAGCATGTACCCAGTTTGGTGACTCATTCATCTAGCTTCACAAAAAGTATGTGTGTGTGTGTGTATATAGTATATATATATACACATACATATATTTGTATGAATGTGTGAAATATATGTATATATAAATTAGTCTATGAAATTAATTTTCATCTAAGAAATTTTGTCTAAGAAATAATTACATGGGAAAGATACACATATAAACATATAAAGCGTATTAGGCATTTATCATGCATATATGCATCATTCCTATGCAGTTATTTCTTAGACTAATTTTCTTAGAGTATTAATATTTTATAGACATACATATATACATTCATATACTGCATATGTACACACTAAAGTCTAAGAGATAATTACAAAAGAAGGTGTGTGTATGTGTGTAGTGTACATAATATGTGTGTGTGTATAGTGTTACAATAAATTTTAATGCCTTGAAGTGCATTCCAAATATTCACCAGTGGGATCACATGATAAATGCATAATCTTTTGCAGTCCTTTAAAAAGTGGCTTAAATCATGAATGCAAGGAATTAAGATTAAAGCAGATTTTACTTCCTGAAAGTGGATAAACATAGCAAGTAGCTATCCTATATTTGTTAATCTTTTTGGTCACTATAGGCATGCGGGGGAAAGGATGTAGCCTAGTGGTGACGCACGACACGTGCGCTTTAAAGAGCACGAGGTCCTCTGTGCACTGCTGCCATCTTCTCTAAATAGAACTTCAGAAGAAATTTTGTTAAATATAATTAATAACACTTAATGAAAGAGGAATATTTTTTCCCTCTGAAGACTTTAGAGAACTGGGTCTGTGCTTTTGTTTGCTTTTATTTATACTGTATCAAATTTACTCTAGAACTGTTTTCAGATAAGATCATTTTATACACAGCTGTGATATAACAACCAGATCATCAGAACTTGTCCTATCTGGTAGTTGCTCACAAGCTATAATGTCAGAAATATCTAACGATAGTGATTATTTTGTTTGTTGTCTTATGAGGTAAAAGCATTGTATTTACTATTTCTATAGGTATTAACTTTGTCTAAATGGAGCATGTAATTATATTTTCACAGGAGTTTAGAATAAATCCAGTGGAGCCACATGGCCCTAAAGATGGGATGATGTGGAAAATTGTAGGAGAGTTGGATTTTAAAATAAGAATATAAAGTAAAAACGTTCTTAAATTAGTTTTCTGTGAAAATATATTAAATTGCACTGGAATTATAATGCGGGGTGTTTAGTTATTACAATCTCGGATAGAAATCCTTTGTAAGTAAGAATAAAGAAGCAAACAAAAGAAAATTCTGTGTGGAGACTCAGCAAATACTCACCGTCTGCCTTGGCTTCTCTCCGCAATCCCATGCGCCACCGACTGACTTTGTTCTTAGTTGGCTTCCTTCCCAATAGCAAAATGGCAGGAGCATTTCTAAGCCTTACGTGACCCTCTGTGTAACCAAACCTTTGGCAGGTCCTGGATGTCACCCTGATCGGTCTGATTTAGCTCGTCTGCATTTCACTGAGTCAGCCACTGGGACCAGGGTGAGCCAGGAGCCGACCGCCTGACGCCCATCCCTGAGTCGACCGCTGTGACCGGGAGGGCAGGATAACGCCGACTCATCACAGTCCTTCCTGGGGCTGGGGTCAAGGATGAGTCAGCACCGGCTAAATCACCACCGCTCTCATGCAGAGGGACTAAAGTACGTGTTTGGGAGGCAGCCAGAATCATGTAAGGATTTTACTCATCAGTGAGTGATGCCAGACGAATACAGTTATAATTCAAAATTTATGCCACAGTCAGACTGGGCAAATAAAATAGGCTTGAAGGAAACATAAGGACCCTTGAGGCAATGATTCCTTCCCCTCTTTCTTCCCAGTTACCTCATTATCTTCTGGATCTTCAGAACCCTGCTTAGGAATAACATAATTGTGAATGTAATTTACAACACTTAGATATACATATGAATACAATTTTTTTAAAAGTGAGCATGGATGTTTCTTGTTATCTTTTTTCCTATCGATGCATTATAGGAAATGCATTGATAATACATGTCATTGATAACATTTATGGTGTTTGTTTCTGATGCTTTAATAGGGATCACTAAAACAATGCATTCCTAAACTTTAAATATATCATTAAATCTCAGAAAATGGAGACAAGCTAAATTCTCTGTTATATCCCCTTGTCCCATGGAAGTTTTCTGTTTACCATGAAGAGGTGGAAGAACCAGAAAAATAATTGGTATTTACCATCCTAACCAGTACACATCCCATCTAATCTGCCTTAGCTACAAATGCACACAGTAGATACTGCCTTAATTAGCTCTACCTCTAGGTGACTAAAATTAGGGAACTGTTTTTGGAGCATGTACTTTGTGCCATGTCCTGTCCCAAGGACTCTTTCTAAAATTTTCAAATATGTCCATAATCTCAATAAATCTTCTGTAACAGGCACCCTGAGGTCACATAAATTATCCTCATTTAACAGATAAAGAAGCTGAAGTCAAGGTGACTTGCCCTAAATCATAAAATTAGCAAGTGGCAGAACCAGGATTCAAATTTCTCTTCTCCTGCCTCCAAAGACATTCTACTTTCCATGGTTTTTAAAGAGGTAGTAGAGGGAAAGGTTTGGATGTTTCCCTCTTCTTGCTTTTGGGATCATCGCGGAAGAAGGGACTAGCACTGTTTGGGCCTGACGGATCTCTCACGTGTCAGAAAAAGGTTGAGATCCACAGAAGATTATGTCACTGCCACTTCCCCAAAATGACATTTGCCTGCTGTCCAGGTCACTTTCTTAAGATGTTTGTTCTTATCCATGCAAATATTTCAGTTGTTCAAATACCTGCCATGTATTTGATCAATCTTTCTATTTTAAATTCATATTATTTTGTATATATGACCTAATGTTGAAAAAATAGTCAATTATAAAGTATTTACATGATTTATCCAAATTCAAACTTATCTTGAACACGTTAATATTTCTCCTTACAGAAAAAAAGCTTTTACATACGAATGATTTGAATAATTGTACAGAGTTAGTTAATATGATTTTTGCAGTTTTTCCCTTGATTATTATTATAACTAATTTTTTTTTAATTCTTAACTTGATGGTAGAATTCCCATGATTTGACCCCCTGGAGAAAAATCAACATACCTCCTGGAATTTTTAGCCCCTTTTAGTAGCTATGGCATAGTCCCAGATGCTTCTTCCCGTATTGCCCACTATGGTGCTTTGTTGTTTTTAAAAAATGTTTTTACACTAGTAGAAAATGAAATTTAGAACTGGGACCATATATTTTTTCCCCTTCATAGTCTCTCACTTGTCCTGTGGCTCATCTGATGAATTGGCTGTCTTATGGTCTCTGATCAGTGAGGCTGTGAATTTACCTCAAGGGCTTTCAATACATTTTTATTTCTCCTCCTCTACTTTCAAAGGTGTCACAGTACATATACTTAAAAGTTTATCAAAAGCATCTTTTCCTCTGTAATTGGTATTTTTTCATGAATTTCATGACTTTGTCACTGCTAATCTGTGCTGTATCTAAATGTTTTCCATGCAGGTAAAATATGCCAGGTTTTTGCTACTGTGGTGTCTTTATGCCACCTGCTCTCATTCTGATGTCATTTTTATCTCACTGTGTCTTAGAACCATTGTTCATTATTCTTCGTTCTTAGCTCTTCAGTGAAGTTTTAATTTTTTTAATCCCATTTTATACTGCTCACCTATAAGAGGAATATTCCAATAATGTTATAAAACTTATTTGTTGTTGTCTGTCTTTTTTTACCATATAGAAGGGAAATGTGGCCTTTCCTTCTGAGGAAATTTTAGGCGATTTATTGTATATAAATAAAATGAGCTTTGGAGTTAAACTGAACTGAATTTGAATTCTCATTCCACTCCAAAGTAGCTGATGTCCTTTGGAAAGTTATTAGAATTCTCTAGGCCTTCATTCACTATTCTTTAAATAAGGATAATAACATGCACCGTGTCAGGCTCATAGGCTGGCTTGGAAATAGAACACGTAAGGTACAGCATCTGACACATAGTAAGCATTCAGTTATATTTAGCATTATTATTATATTATAATTATTGGGTGGACTATCTCACATTTGAATTGAGAACTGGTAAGATGTAGTGCTATATTTAAAGATGCAGCAGTAGATAAACTCTGGTACCTGCCCTTAAGGAGTTTATAATTTCTAAAGAATGTAAAACATATACAAAAAAGTTTAAAATGCTAGGACATGGGCACATATCCATTATTTCTAAAGCTTACTATGTGACAGTTATAAACACTTATATTTATAATATTCATAATGTTTATATTATACTATTACCATATTTATTATTATATTTATTACTATAGTATTATTATAGTATTTATAATATTTAACTTACATATCACCCTCCATGGTTTGAAGGATTAGGGACTAAGACTTAAAGAGCAACATTGAGTATTTACCCAGCCTATGAAGCCAACAAAGGACCACACGGGTTGGTGCATGGGTCTCTGCAACTCTCAAGTGAGTGCTTTAACTTCTGTGCTATAATACTTCCAAGAAACAAATGGGATATACAGTATACATCCTGCATAGTAAATGCCACTGCGTTCTGAAGAGGCCATGATCAGTCCTGACTGGGCTGATAGCAAGAGGCATCTTGGAGGAGGTTGGATTTGAGACGGGCCATGGAGGTGGACGGAACTTCAGCAGGCACAGATGAAGGAAGGGGTGACAGGCATAGAGGCAAGAGATGGGTATGGTCATTTTCTGTGATGTGTTTTCTGGGAGCATTTAGTTTAGCAGAGAACAAGTGAGGACTGTTGGAGGAAATGTTGGGAAACAGGTTGTGCCAGGTTGGGGAGGGGAGAACTTGGATCTCCCTCCCAGCTGGATAGTGGAACACCTGGAAAGAGCTGAGTCGGTCTGACATGGTCAGAGCTCTGTTTCAGTGAAGCTTTTGTTGCAGAAGTGTGTACGGCATTTTGGAAATAAATAGAGTAGATCAAGAGTACAGTGGGAAAGCTATTGCAAGAGTCTAGAAAAGGTTTCCTGAGAGCCTAACTGGAGTAATGACAGAGGAATAGAAACAAAAGGACCAAAGTGAGAGACAATGAAGAGGTGGAAATGGCAATGGCAATGGGAAGTGAGAAGGCAAAGGGCCAAAAGACTGCAAGGTTTTCAGCTCATGTCCTCAAGGGGAAGAGAGGTTCCAGTGGGATAAATGGTGTCACTAATTGCAAAAGAAGAGAAAAGCAAGTTTCCATAGATCCCGGTGGGACCACCAATGACTGGGTCTCACAGGCACAGCCCTGGGTGGGTCTTCACTCCATCCTATAAAGTGGCTTGAATTTTCCCATTGCTATAAACCACGACTGCTAACACTGCCTTTTATTTGTATTAAAGGGGTACCATGGGGGGAATGTGAGTTTATACAGTCTATCAGAGCCAAATCTCTTAAATAAACTCATGGGACTCTTACAATTCCAATCAACCAAGGGTTCTGCTCGAGCCTCTGTATTTCCAAGGATGGATGTCAAAGGGAGCATGCAATTTTGGTTTGTGGGTCACTGACATTATATGAAAGGGAAATCCCATGGGGAAATTCATATTTTTTAAAAAAAAGCGTTTATAGCATGAAGTTTTAGGTTATAAGTGAAAGAAAATGCACAGCATTCGTTGGAGAGTGGGTGAGGGGTAAGTGAGTTCAAGAGTTTTGCTAATGCCATACAACGGCTTTGAAGAAGGCTCACTGCGTTTTCCCTCCCTTTCCATTTTCTTGGTCAGTGTTCGTCAGGTTCAACTCCAGCCATGGTTTCCCAGTGGAGGTCGATTCGGACACCAGCATCCTCCAGCTCAAGGAGGCGGTTGCCAAGCGACAGGGGGTTCGCCCTGACCAGTTGCGTGTCATTTTCGCGGGGAAGGAGCTTCGGGACGACCTGACGCTGCAGGTGGGTCCCCTCGGTGGCTGGAGCCTGGGCTGCAGCCAGCCCCGCTGCCCCCGCCGCCCCCGCGGCCGTCTGACATTGGCGCCTGAGCTCCGGTAGCATAAACAGCGCCTGGGGATCGCTTGAGCTTCACTGCACAGCGCCTCATTAATCCTGACCCTCTTAGTTATGCAATAACACAGCCGACAGGAAGGGCTGGAGAACAACTGTGCGCGCGTGGGAGAGACAGAGAGGAGACAACACCGGAGCTGGGCTTGGTGAATAAGTGTTCGCTGACCACAGGCGCAGCCATGCACAGTCCCTGGTCTGTTTCATTTCTGCCTTGCTTACTCTATTTGAATCTTAACGAGGGAGGGTTCGAATAAACTGTTGCAAGTCAGGCTGCTCGGTCTCCGCGCGGGGAGGCATTTGTCGCCCGGTTGTGCGCCCTGGAGGACGGTGCCGAAGCCGCTGCGGTTTTCTGTGAACGAGCCGGAGGGGCGGGGACGGGGGCCCGCTTATTCCCAGCAAGCTTGAGGCTGGCCGGCCCGGGACCAGAGCCGCACATTTATAGCTTCAGCGCTGGTCAGGTACACAGTGCAACGAAGCCAAAAACGCATCTTTGTGTTTCATTTCTTCGGGGTTCAGTGGACGTTTCCCCGGCATAGGCCACTGATTGATTCCAGAGTGAGCGGCGTGTGCTGCCCCCCAGGCCGTAACAGCTGCTCCTAATCCCATAACCTCTTCCATCCGTCCCTTTGGAAAAGGGATTTCTGCAGGAATAAGGGAGAACCCCCACAGGCACACTTACTGGCACACGTGTTTGCAGCTGTGTGGGGCCTCTGCCGCGCTCTGGAGGGCTGCGTCTGCTACACCGAGTGGGCCCTTGCGTTCACATCCTGTCATCGTCCCTTCTCCATTGTGGTGTTTATTGCTTTGTGAAAGGCGCCCAGAATTTGGGTACCCACAAGAAGCTATAGAAATGCAAATCGCCGCCAGCTTTCTGCAGTGCATCTCCTGCTGCTGGTGACGCACGTATTCATCGTGCACAAACTGCCGTGCTGGGCTCTCAGGCAATTTGTTTTTATAAAGGAGACGCATGTGTTAAAAAAGCGTTTTTATTTTTATTTTTATTTCACTCAACTAAAAAGCTTTTTTGGTACACCTACCAATCTCGAATCCAGGTATGTTGCTTTCAAAAATAAATGATCTCAAAGCCATTCCCTGAACCACAATGTTTTGTATTACAGAACTTTCAGATTGATCTCTACCATTTTGGCTGATGTGTAAAGCAGTTAGCGATTATTTGATATTCAGTTAGACCAATTGTTATGGATGATTGATTTTATGAACGTATGTGTAAGATATTTATTGATTCAAAGTCATTATTTTGACAAACCTTTCTTAAACACTTCTAATATTCTGGACTTCTCAGGGATCCAAAAGATAAAAAACCTTGCTCCCTGCCTTCATGAAGACTGTTCTTTAACTGGGAATTCTAAAACCCACAGAAATATTAGATCAAATCATATATGGCATTTTTTTTTACGTTAAAGCTATCAGAATTTCATGTGGTTCAACCTCATAGTCATTAGGATGTGAAACCTGATATCTATCTTAAGACAACTACAAAATAAATATTATGAGGTGTTTTTTGTTGTTAGTTTTTAAGCAGGTTGATAAATTTATTGTCTTTACCTGAAAAATCTTCATAGAAAATTGCAGTTTGGCTTAGCTCTCAGTAGTCTGCTTCTGAGCTCTGAGGAAACGTACCTTCTTCTGAGCTACTCAGTGTATCTTTTGGGCAAGAGACATTCTGGGATGGTTCCACCTCTTCTTTTAACTTCGTTCTTAGGCCTTTTCTCAGACTGGATTCTCTGTATAGCAGTGTGGGCTTTCTTGTACATCTCCTCCATCATGTCTGGAGTTACGTGGTTCTTTGTGTATGGAGACAATTGTTTCTTGTAAGCCTCTCATCTTCCTCCGTTAGGTCACACATACCATCCACCACGTTCTGACCCATGATGTGCTTCTGATGTACTTCTGCACTGAATTCCTTGCTTTCTGAATCATCACCAGGGAACCGTTTGGTACTGTGAGGACTAGACAAGTCTCCATCCACAGCTCCCTTCAGAGCCCCCAAAACTTCATTTCCAGGGGTAGCTCTGGAAAGCCCCGCAGCCCAACAGCAGGTGACAGCACCAGGCTGGCCATCAGTGCTTCCCACACTGGGTTCATCTCCTGTCCCCGTACTCGGCCTCCCTAGACCTTGTCCGTGCCAAGCCTGTCGCGCAGCCTGCAGGCCAGCAGCAGGCCGGTACTGTATGTGCAGCACAGCATGTCCAGCCGTCCCTCACACCACGCTTGGGGAGTCCCTGAGGATGAACTGCACAGACTGTCATATCCCCGTCTAAATGGGCCTGAGCAATCTGACAAATGACATCCCGGTTACTTACACAAACTATCTTCCTATATTTAGGCATGCTGTACTTATTTTTATCCTAGATTACCAGGTGTTTCAGAGCATATTAAACAGTTTAACCATCTCATTTTCTTCTAAATTTCACTTGGCATCTCTTGAAATAGGCCTTATTCTTGACAACTTTAACAAACCCCGTCCTACGGAACAGGAACCAGCATCCATGGCTTGCCACAGACTATCAGGCCCAGGAGCTCTATGGCAGGGAGAGGGGGTATGTAAAATGTTATTATGAGGTTTTAAAGGTAGAGGAATCACATCTGGTTAGAAGGCACCAGGAAAGAGTTCGTGGATGAGTTGAAATCCAGGTAGGATCCATAGATGGAGCAATGGAAAATGCTTGGGAAAAGGCATGGGTTCCTGTTCTTCTGTAAACTTCAGGAGACGTTGAAGATTGAGCAACAAAGGGAGTTAGGAGCTGGGTTTCACCGAATCTTGACTGATTTGGCATTGAGGACATGCCCGGAAAATCTGAGAAAATAGCATACCCTAGGGAGAACCAGGAAGCAGTGAAGAACCAGGTTGATTGTGGGAAGGCTGACGTCTTTTCACATGTGATGAGAGTTGATACCAGCAGGATGTGAGATTTCTAGCAGACGACTGGGGATTTAGGTCTGGGGCTTAGGTGTCCACTTTATATTTAAGGAAGGTCTAATGGGATACATGCAACTGCCAAGGGACTGGGGGTAAAGAGAGCTGCAGGTAGAGGCACAACTGATTCCTCCATTTAGATAGAAAGTGGTGAGTAAGTAAAGGAGACAACATCTATTCAATGACACTTTGGAATATATTTAAGACCCTCTAAATTTTGAGGGTAAAAAGTGAATAAGAAAATTTGATGTCCCTACAAGCAATGAAGGAGTTGCTAAAGGAGGAAAGAACCTGTAGACCACAGTGTTTTGGATAAAAATGACAAGGTTCAATAAAGAATGTACTGGTGAAGAAGCTTATGTGCTGTGAAAAGATGGAGGAGACCAAGGAAGAGAGAGGTCAAGGAGCTGGTGACCCTGGTGACTTCAGAAGCCTTTGAGGCTACACCCAGGACAGTGCTTGGTGAATGCTCTGCTGCGAATAAGGTGGCATGAGGCAGGGGATGTCTGGATAAGCTAGTCAGTGAAGCGAGGGACAGGCAAAAGGGTGTTATTTGAAGGAGCAAAATTCTACAATATATGGTCAACTAAGAAATAACAATCTAAGCTGCAAGGCAACAAAGACATTTATTTGGGGTCTTAGAGTTGCAGTTTAGGAGCACAGATTCAGGTCACCACCCAAATCCTGTCCCATCTTGGCATTTCCAGGTGAGGATTTTTAAAGAAAAATATTAGCTAAGTTGTTTGTGTTTGGTGGATATTCAGCATATTCCAGTTGTCTTTCAGATTAGTGCTTACCGAGTTCTTTTGTGGCTTATGGTATCTAGATTTCTTAGGGTTTTGAAGAACATTGTTGCTTGAGGCTCTGTATTCTTTGCCAGTTTGTGATCTCTGGATGAGAAATTTGCTTAAAAGTAACTTCTAGAATGACTTCCTGACTCCATTTAAAATCTCTTAGCCATAGAAACTCTACTTTGTTTTATTTATTTTTACAATATTATGCTGCATCTTCTCATCCTTGGCTTTTACATACCTGACTTTTATAAAGTTGTAATCAGAGTGAAAATATAATTTTGTGTACTGATATTTCCACTTACTATATCATAAGCATTTTTCATGTTGCTATATATTCTTCACTTCTGAGTGTATGAATGATATGCTATAGAATGATTATATCATCATTTTGCTTTCAAGTATTTTGGTTGTATCTAGTTTTCATATTATAAATTAGGGCAGAACTATTTCTTAAAAATATATAAGTTACATACTTAGAGCTTTGGCCTGAAATCTGGACCTCAGATTACTTGTTTTGTAGATCAGGAATACTAACAGTACCTATCTCATTGGAATTTTGTGAGGAATAAGTTAATTTATGTAAAGGCCTTCGAACAGAGTATGACATAGATAGTAAGCACTATATAATTGTTAGCAATTGTCGTCATCATCATCATCATCATGGTTTCCATCATCATATTAGGCAACTACTTCAGAGTGTAAGAGATCACCTTAAATAATGCAAGACTCTTTTCTGTCATAAATTATGACAAGTCTATCTGTCATAAATTAAAGAGTTAAGGTAATGATAATGAAATAAGTATTTTACTGGAATCACAAGAACTATATATATATATATAAAACAAATAATGTATCATTATATTACATGTATATTATATATACTAAAATATGTAGAATATTTATACATTTTAACTAGAAAGAACTCTGGAATTTATAAATAATTTTTTAACTTTAGCAGGTTTTAGTTATCTTAAGAAGTTATCTTAACATGTTTTAAAAGACTTTACAGTTCTCCAAAACAAATTTATTAAAAATAGAAACCTGTAGTGTTCAGGAAAGATTCATCCTGGCATCATTGTTTTTACAATGCATTTTCATATGACAGATGTCTGCCACACACTGTATGTGTTATTTGCAAATTCAAAGAGTTATACAATTTTTTCTACTTCATAAACAATGTTTCTGTGCATGTTTTTATTCTTTTCCTTATTATATCTACAAGAATAGAATAAGAAGAATGCAGTGTGAAATGTTAGTCTTTGTCATATTATTCACAACAAATTGATACTTTTCATAAAGTGTTCTTGTCTGCTCCTGCAACAATGGGTCACTCTTTCTTCTACCTCCCAAGTCTAACATATATATCAAAATTTCTGAAATCTCCTCTACAGAATTTTAATGTATTATTCAACATTACTGAAGGAAAGTAGCAGGTGTAATATAGTTGTATATACCAAAACCAAGGAGCTTTGCTAATGGATTTATTGTTAAAATGACAAGAACTTGAGAATTTATGTCGGCTTTTGATGAGCAGAATTTACTATATTCATATTAGTTGTGTTACTCTCAGTACCAGAACAGGTTTATTAGCCATAGTAGTCATATTTAAACTAATGTTATAGTGGAGTTATTCTATTTGCATTTTCCTTGTAATAATGAATTTGACTTGCAAAATAGAAAATGAAATATGATTGCTTATTATACTTAGGAATTTTTGGATTTATAAAAGGATTTATCAAGGATATTTATAAATTCCTTTAAATATATGTTTGATTTTATGATGTTTAAAACATATACACATATCTGGAGACCATTGTTTCATCAAATACATTGTTCTTGCGGTAAGAATTGAAGGACTTCACTTTAGTGCTCCCATTCTTCTAAGAATGTGTGATATGGCAAGTTCTGACTTTAGAAGACCCAGGACATCTAGACTTTAATAGAAGAGGTCATACGTTTTAGAGAAAAATAAATGACTCTGAAAAGCCTTATTATTTAAGGGACTATATTTTTAGTGATGTACCCCATATAAATATTTCAAAATCTGTGGCTAGTGAAAAATGGTTTTCTCTGGTAAGATATATCATGTCTAGTAGCTAGAAGAATTTAAATTCCTGCATTCTGTAAGAAAATGTATCTGTTATTGTCAGAAACTTCATGGATGATTTTTATCATACGTCTGCTGATTAACCTGCTAAAATTTGGAACTTTAACAACAAAGATGCTAGAAATGCCTTGTATACTCTTGAATCACCTCTAACATAGGTAAATATTGTTCAACCAAATTTTTGAAAAGATGGTATATTCTTAATGTCCAGATTTTTTTCCAACATTATCATTTCACTTTTAATATACTATGCTTAGTATATATTTTTCTGATTAGAGACTGAATATATGCTAGTTATAAAATATTCTTTATAGTTTTCTCCAGCATTATCATTTCACTTTTAACATAGTTAAGTGATATTTTTCTGATTATAGATTTAATATGTGCTAGTTATAAACACGCAAATGACAGGGAAACATATGCCAACAGGCTCTTAAACATATATATATTTGTAACTGTTCAATGATTCTTTCTTTATGAGGTATTACCTTATAATTTTATAAGTTTTCCTTTATTATTGTCATATGTCTTTATTTTACTAGAATTAAGAGTTTATATATTCCTGAGAGCATCAAAAGAAAAAATTTTTATATTCCTAGGACTTTTGTCAGATCACAGTTTAGTGATTTAGGTGTACAGAAGTTGAAAAATTGTTTTCACATAAGAATTGTAAAGACAAGGCAGTTACACCATAAGTTGCAAGTCTGATCACTGTCTTTTATATTGTTCTTTTAAGCATGCATTTGGCCGAATTTTAGTATTCATTCTTTGATAATCTTATATGATCTTAGAACATATATTTTACAACTGTTTAGTCACTATTTAGCTATCCTTTTTCGTTACTTTTGCTATACCTTTTAGTATAAGCACAAAATGTATAATGAGAAATTGCTGCCAAGAAAAGAAAAATGAACCATGAATAAAAGTTACTTAATGCTTCCAGTAGCAAATACTAAATATACACTTTAGTGTGCTGGAGAGAAGATGGAATAACAAGGGTGGATTTTTCCCTCCTTTATTAATTTCTTCATTTTCATAATAGACACAGGTAATATGAGCATATAGCTTACCAAACAAAATGGTACCTGCACTTTTGAGAATGAAAGAAGGATCTACTAATAATTATGCCAAAACAAAAGTTCTATGTTGACACTATCACAGGCAAACTCAGACATCTGGTCACCTTAGTTACTGAGCAGTATTTCCCACACTTGGGAGTCTCAACTTCTTTTAGAAGGCAAGTATTTTTTGGTGCACAATTACCTATGCACTTTGGGAGGTGATAGTTTTAGACCACAATCTTAATTCTATGAAAATTTTCATAGAAAAAAAAAGTGGATTTGTCTTTTTAACTAGTAAAAGATATTTTTAGTATTATAATCTGATATCACAAAAAACCTTTAAATTTTTCATAGAAATCACAGCTCTTAGAGAGTTCATTCACAGGTGAGTTTGAGAAGCACTATTAGAGCATAATTATTTTCTTTCTACAATAATCTATTTTGTTTTTGACAAGACTTTAAGAGCTTTAAAGAATTAAAGGAAAATGGAAAAAAAAATATGGACATCAAAAAACAGGTCATGCGGAACAGGTTCTGCTTCTGGGAAGATGGAGTAGACACATTTTCCCTATGAAACAAGCATAAGAAGATTCTGAAAGGTGCAGAAAATAAGGCAGAGCTGTTAGGGGCTTCAGGACCCTTGGGGCCACCACAGTGCTGAGCTCCCTGGGTTTTCATTTTGCCACATATACCTCAGAATTGGAGCTGAAGAAGTTCTCAACCTGGAAATGCTAACAAGTGTAGACAAAAGGAAAGCCCAGCAAACTCTGCTCTCTCTAATCAGAGAACCAGGAAAGGGTGGTTGAGCAATAAAGACAACTTTCAGACACTGCGTACTCTACTCTAGGCAAACCCCACAGAAAGCGTGTGGCCCCACCTACACTAACAAAGACCGAGTGGGGAGCCTGGATTTTCACCCTGATGGGCTGAAATAAGGTGTCCCAACCTGCCCTTTGGGGTGCTGGCAGGGAAGGCCAAGTAGGGTGCCAGACATTCGTCCCCTCCAGCTGCTACAGCCTCCTCCTTCCACTGTGGTGGAAATGGAGACCACGCAGGGAGCCTGGGCGTCCATCCCTGCCTGCAGTAATGGGGCAGCCCTCCCTCTTCTAGGCAAAAGAGGAGGCCTGGGGAGAGCCAGGACTGCCACCATTGTCCACTGGTAACAAGCCCACCTGTCCTGTGGTATCAGTGGAGTCCACCTGGGAGCCAGAACTTTCGGCCCCATCCAGCAATAACGAGGACCCCCCACCTCAGGTATAAACAGATCCCAGATGGAGAACCTGGTCTTCTGTCTCCCCCTGAAAGTGATCAGGCAGTGTGTCCCCTTCCCCTGCTGGCACAGTGTCAGAAGTAGCCGGCTAACAAGGAAGGCTTAGGTAAGATCCAGAGTCTTGTAACATAACAGGAGAATGCTCAGGTTTCAATGGAAAATCATTTTTCTTATCAAAACCAGGGAGATTTCAAATATAATGAAAACAAGAGAGTAGATGCCAACACTGAGACAAAAGAAGTTAGAACGATCTGACAATATTTTAAAGCAGCAATGATAAAAATGCTTCAATAAATAACTACAAGCATTTTTGAAACAAATGAAAAAAAGTCTGAGAACAGAAATAGAAGAAATTAAGAAGAATCAAATGGAAATTATAGAACTGGAAAATACAATAACTTAAATACAAAGCTCACTTGATGGGCTTTACAGCAGAATTGAGGGGATAGAGAAAAACAAATCAGTGAACTGGAAGATGGAACAATATAAATTATGCAATCCAAACAACAGAGAGAAAATAGACTGAAAAAAATAATAAACAGAAACTCATAGACCTGTGGGACTGTAATAAAACACCTAAAACTGATGTCCTTGGAGACCCAGAAGGAGAGGATAATATAGATCAGGGCTAAGAAAGTGGTCAAAGAAATAATGGCTGAAAAGTGTTTCCAAATTTGACAAGAGACATTGACCTACGGATTCAAAAATCTGAGTGAATCCAAAACAGGATAAACCCAAAGAAAACCACACCAACATACATCATAATTAAACTTCTGGAAATTAAAGAGGCAGAAAAATCTTGAAAGCAGCTAGAGAAAAATTACACCTTACTTATAGGAGGGAAACAATTTGAATGGCTGTAGATTTATTTTCAGAAACCAGGGAAAGCAGGACAAAGTAGTACATTTTTAAAGTGCTGGAAGAGAAGAATTTTCAACACAGAAACCTATACCCAGAAAAAAATATCCTTCAGAAATCATGAGGAAATTAATATATTTTTAGATGAAGAAAAACTGAGGGAATGTCTAAAGGAAGTTCTCTAAACTGAAAGAAAACAGTAAAATAAGGAAACTTGGAACATCAGGAAAGAAGAACATAGTAATTGTATAAGTAAATACAATAGACTTTCCTTCTCCTTTGAGTTTTCTAAGTTATGTTTGCTAGTTGATGCAAAAATTATAACCCTATCTGATGTGGTTCTAAATGTGTGTAGAGGGAATATTTACAACAATTATATTATAAAACAGGGAAGGTAAAAGGATGCAAGGTTTCCATACTTCACAGGGACACATAATATGACACCAGAAGTAGGGTCTGGCAAGTTACGTGTGTGTAAGTAAAACCTAGAGCAACTACAAAAATAGCTAAATGGCTAAAAGAAAAATTAGTGATAGCATCAAATGCTGGTGGGAGTGTAAGAAGGTACAGCTTCTCTGGAAAAGAGTATGGCAGTTTCTTCCAAAACTAAACATGCACTTATCATGCAATTCAGTAGTTGCACTCATGGGTAGTTGGCCAGAGAAATAAAGGTTTATACTCATGCAAGAAACTGTACACTGTTGTTCATAGCAGCTTTACTCAAATTAACCAGAAACTGGAAACAACAAAGATGTCCTTCTCAGGTCAATGGTTAGACAAACATTTCAAATAAACAAAATAAACAGTTATTGACAATTATGTACTCCAGTTATACATGTTTTCAAAAGTATTTGAGAAACAGTAAGTTTTATAAAATAAAATGAATAAAATTTTAGTAAATAAATGAACAGTTCAAGTAACCATTGTGGTTATAGTGGTTAGAGAAAACATTCATTTAGTTTACTCTGCTTTTATTAGTGCCACATATTTATGTAATAGAAAGAATTTCAAGATGAAGTTGTTTCATTGATGAACTGCTTATTTGATGTAAAATTATTTTACATTCTCCCTTGAATACAAGACCGAAAGAGGCTAGATTGAATTTAAACTACACAGATCAGTTCCGTCATGACTTTTGTTTGTACACAAAAGAATTCTGCAATTGACATTTTAAATGGCCCATATATTTTATTTAGAATTCATTTTTTCTCTGATTGTAAGACAAAAAGAAAGCTAGGTTAAATACTACTATACCTGGAGAACAGTCATACAGTGGATTTTTTCGTGTGAAGAGTACGGTTTTGTGGACATAATTGATCACTGCGGGTCTAACACAAGCATCTTTTCTAAAGGGTTGTCTTGCTAATGGAGCTTCTCGCTGGCCTCATTCATTTAGGTGAATGGTGATACCCTCTTGTAGGAGCTGTTCAATGCTGCAAAGTGTCAGATTCTAGAATCAAAGGATGATAATATGTACAGAGCAAGTGCTCACTTCAGGAGGACCTTTATTTAATCTGTTTGCATCTGGTTGTTTCTGTGTGTCAGTCATAAAAGAGTCTTTGAATTCCTTACCTCTTTGCATAATTCAGAACCCTTGGAAATGTTATTTCTCCGTTGAAAGGAACGCTTGACGTTTCAGTGCCCTACAGACTTATGAAACGTCTTTGAGGATTGCTATGGATAAATGCAGATTCGAAGAAAAAAGAATAGTTGAGATTCTTTTAGCTTATGAGACTGAAGATACAGAGCCGGTGGATTTATTTAGCAGGCTCCTGTCGCAGACATTCCTGTCACCCTTATTAAGCACATTATCCAAGGTAGACAATGAGTATGGAGTGGAACTCTTGAGCAAACCAATCCCCAGAATCTCAATATAGGATGCATTTTATTGGAGTGCATAATGCAAAGACCTGTCTATTAAGAAACTTGACAAATGAAAGAGAAGAGATTATACACTGTGAAATTTTATTACTCTTCACTAAAATTCTAGTTTCAGATATTCTGTTTTCTTGTCTCCATTATTGGACTCAATTCAATTATTGCAATTGACCAGATTTTGTTTGAAACTACAGTCGTCATCATTTTAGTGAAGAATTTAAGCAACAAGAGTTTGTGTGTATATCTTCTAGATTATTAACCCTAAAGCTTGTAAACCAAAGAGTTTTTTCCCTGAATTCTACCTTGTCCTTTTTCCCTTTTACTGAATAATTGTAACAAGTCTGAGAGTGCTGTCAGATAACAATTAAAATTTTTATGCTAAAAGCTTGTTTAAGCTTACATGGCAGACTCACTAAGGACTGATGAACTGGGGAGGATGTTGTCTTCGTTTCCAATTTGTAGGTGGACATGAGTCACAACTTAAAGTAATTAATAGATTAACATTAGTACTTACTTTGCTTATATTTAATTTTCTTTACATATGAAGTTCAATGGGAGATAAAGTTAAGTGTGTATAATAAAATAATTTATTTTAAGTATACCTTCAGTGATGCCCATAATAAGACACACAAAACACAATTTTATGGGAAAGGATGGGAGGACTTCACTTCCATGTTCAAATATGTTATATGAACTTTTCCCTTGAAATGATAGGTTTGATTTTGATATGAATGCAATTCTCATAAACCATTTAGCAGTAGAGGTTTAAGCGACAATTATCACTGAATAAGTAAATGTTGCCATATTAGCCTTTTTAAGGCAGTGGAGACGGTGCTACGAGGTGGCTCTTCAGCTACAGGCTTCGTAGAGGACACGTGAACTCGTCCTGACTTGTGGGGCAAGCACGTGCTTCATCAACTTGGTGTCAGTAGAATGCTCAATTACTGTGGATTTTTTTAAAAAAATATTAATTTGTTTTAACCTTTTTTGTATATATATATTCACACAGAAGAGCACACATTGATTGAGGGAATGCAGTTTTTGGGAAGAAATAACAATTTTTGTGGGTACATTTGGGTTAGCTACATTCTCCTCAGTGGGTTTATTTTGTCATTGGATTTTATTTTGTCATTGACAGTTTCCTGTCCCAATACTGGGTCTGGTCGGTTTGTATTCAGAGGTGTCAGTCTTATAAGATTTAATATGTAGACTAATTATGGCACAGAGCTCTTCTTTGTAAATTAATAAGGTGTTCCCACATCAGAGGAAGAAGTGAGGAATGTAAGGACCCAGTGAAGTTTATGAGTTAGAGTTCACCACAAACTCTATTTCAAATGTGTGGGCTTTTGAAAGCTCAATGCAAAGGCTTTGCCAAGGATGTTTCTGTTCATTTTTATATCCTTAAGTATTTCAAAGGGAATTGGATCTGTGTGTTTGCATTCCATTTATGTGTAATTCATCAAAACATTGTTTTGAGAGGAGAGGAAATAAAAACAAAAACTTGTCTCAGTTATTTCTAGTGTTATTTACAACTTGGTCAGTGAGAACTTCAGAGCCTATTAAAGTAGGCTATATCTGCTTGCCCAGTATACCTGTGTTTTGTCCATCAGGGCCAATTCTTCTCATTTTTAGCAGCATTGATACACCTGCCGTTCTTGTAGATGTCTAAGCACCTTTAAATTTTTTTCATTGCCAAGGAGTTTATGATGTGCTCTCACACATACACTTATTGCTACATATAACAGAGAAGCTAAAACTTCAAAAATATAATATACTAGGTGAGCTTATTTAGCTAGAATTCTACTAGATTTTCTAATACCTAAATTATCATTATGAAATGAATAAGAGGCACTCTAAAGTCAGACTGCTGAGATGGGCAAGGTGTTTATGCTTTTCTATTTTTATTTTTCTTATCTATAGAATGTAGATGGTAATAGTGCCCGTATTTAAACAGTGTTG
>PVKY010003165.1:0-22686 GCA_004027775.1 Bradypus variegatus | reverse complement strand
CTGGAGGAAGCGGGACCAGCCCCCAGGGGTCGTGTGGTTGGAAGGGACAAGCGCTGCGGGCCGGGGCGGGTGGGGCGGGAATGCACAAAAGAAGCGGTTGGATAAAGGCACCTGCGGGTGGGAGGGGCGGCTCCGTCGGGGTCACTCCGGGCTCTGCAGGCCTGTGGTGGGGACGGTGCCTGCAGCGGAGGGGTGTCCTCTCCTCGGGGCTCAGGCTGGTGCCGGGTGACGCACTCATGGGACGTTGAGGCGGAGGGCACAGGCATGCGTTATGCTGGGGAGGGGACAGCCTGCGGCCTGTGCTGCGACCTCAGCCCCGAGGGGCTGGAGCCCCCTGACTCGGCTCCCGCCAGCCGTGGGCGTGTTCCATCCCCTCCCCCCCTTTCTCTCCTCTCCATAACGGCGACTTTCATATAGCAACTGTAAAGTGAGGATAACTGCGTTGAAACTGAAATTTAGATTTTTTCCCCTTTACTCTCGGGAGCCTTGCTTTTTCATTGCTCCTGCTGGTTGCTTCCTGCCCTCCCCTTCACACCCCCTAACCTCCCCTGGGAAACATTTGTGAGGCTGGTTGAAGCTGGGGAAGGAGTAGAGAGAATTGGGGGCGGCTCGTGAGCGTCTCTGTTCTGAAAACCATTTATGGGCATGCAGCGCTTTCCTGTGTGTTGTGCTGGTTCCCTTCTCAGCTCTCTCCTCAGTGTCTTCGGTCCTTCTGTCTCTCTGCTTGGCAGCAGGTGTGTGGGGTTCGGGGCTGCCGTGGCCTCACTTGGAGACCCTGTACCTCTGCTCTACATTTAGTGTAGTTTTAATTGTAGCAGGAAAAAAGACTTTATGAAATGAGCTGTCAGCAGGGCTCAGAGAGGAAATAGAGTAACATTAGTTTATTCCTTGTGAGGTATCTTGCATGTATCTTATCTATTCAGACCTTAACTTAGATTGTTTGTCCATTTCTGAGACATTTTTACATTAAGCCTCGGGATTTTAGAGGAGGAAAGGTGGTTTCAGTACAGGTTTTGAAGCAATCATCTCTCAAGCTGTTCTCGTCCTGGGAGCCCATTCTGTAGCTGAACTGTCTTCAGTTTTGGAAAAAGAGTAGAATCGTTTGTTGCAGGGGTTGGCAAACCTTTCCATAAAGTCACTGCTGTTGTAGCACAAAAGCAGCCACTGATGTGTCCAAAACAAAGGAGTGTGCCCATGAGCCAGTGAAATGGTATTTATATGGACACTGAAATTTTAATTTCACACGGTTTTCAAATGTCGTGAAGTATTTTGATTTTTTTTTAAACCAATTTTAAAATGTGACAAGTACTCAGCCCACGGGCCAATTAAAAACAGACGGCAGGCCAGATTTGGCTCACGGGCTACAGTTTACCAACCCCTGATCTAGCACAATAGCTAGTTAAGGGGAAGTGGGGGAAGAGGTGGTAACAAAAGGATTTGAGCAGGAAAAACACGAGAATACACAAAACAACTGCCATATGCTGCAGAATCATTACATGGCAGTTTCTTCAGTGATTGAGTTTTGTAGACACTTTCCAAATTTATTCTGTTATTTCTGCTTTTAAAGAACACACTTTGAAGATGGCAGTCACTGTCAGAGAAACAAGGACAGGCCCAGGTTCTCAGAAGTGGCCCAAGGGACCGGGTCTGTGCCTCCTGGTGACTGTGCCACAAAGGTTTCCTTGGGTGCTTTTTGGGGGTGGAGGAGAAGTGGCGTCTCCAATCAGGAACAGACCTGATGGGAAGGAGAGTTGGCTTCGGTTGACCCGCAGACTCTGAGCTGCGTAGGCTTTTCCTGAATTCCACCGGCCCCTGGTGGCCTCACCTTTCGGGTCTGCCTGGCCACTTCCTGCCGGTCCCTGTGGTTTGGCTCAGGACGCACCCCATTCTCTGTCCCCCCAGCCTCTGCACGTTCCCCCTTCCTGGCGCCTCTGCTCAGGCGTGCCAGGCGCCCCGAGACCTTAGCCTTGCTGGCAGCTGGTGGCGCGGCACCAGTTTTTTGTAGGCTCTGTTCACCTGTTTTGTATCCACATTAATTCTCCTGATTCACTTCGCCATCTGTGTTCTAAGCACTTGATCGGATGGAGACGTCTTCAGACCAACTTCCCTGTCTGAACTGGGAGGTCCCTGGAATTGGCAGAGCGGCTGGTCTGGGGGGAGAACTGGCTGGGGGCATGGCTGTCTGCCCGTGAGGTCGGCCGCGTCGTGCTCAGTACATGATGTGATTGATGGGTTTGGGAATTTCTTCCTTTTAGCTCCAATCCAACAACAGTTCTGGAAACCTCTTTTCCTGTTGCTGGTAGCCACCCCTGTAGGTGCCCAGCCCGTCACGGCGGGCGCCTCACCACTGAGGCCTCCCCGGGTGCCCCACCCCTGCCGTGTGTTAAGAGTAAAGAGCATGTCTGAGCTTCGGCTGCTATTTCAGTGCTTTACGGGAGGGATGGACTCCTCCCTGCAGCATCTGAAGTAAACGTTACAACCAGGTGTGACAACCAGGTGTGGGGCAGCCGGGCCAGGCAGAGCTGAGCACCCCGCAGAAAGTGGACAGCCTCCAGCGTGCCCCGTCAGACCCTCCTGGAAAGAGGTGGCTGAGGCCCCTGCCCCAGGTGCGGTGTCCCCCCCGCCCCTCGCTGTGCTCTAGGACTGTCCCCCAGACCTTCCCTCTTGCAGCGGCTTCCCTGCAACGTAAATGCCCGAGAGCTGTTGTGTCTTGGCTTGGTGTGTGTGCTCTTTATTGTGTAAAATCACTGTTCTTTTGACAATTCAAGTGACTGTTTTAGTTACTATAATTTGAAGACTAGAAATGGTAAGAAAAGGAACTTGAGCGATGGTGCTATGTTGGGTAACTTATCCCCAGGGTGCTCCCACCTTCCTTTTCGCTGCCTGTGGAGCAGCTGTGTGGCTCTTTCTCCCTCCCTTATTGGCTTGTAATCTTCTCTATGTCGTAATAAAGCTACATTTTATTCTGAAACTTGGCTGGTTCTGCAGTTAACTGACTAACACAAGCAGCCAAAGCAAGGGTGTCCGGAGAGTGGAGGCCCCCTACCGGCGAACACCAGCAGGGGTAGGCCCCCGGGGAACCCCACCTGCTGGCTGCATCCTGCGTGCACCCCCCCCCCAGCTGCATTCCTGGGTGGTGCCGTCCCCCAGGACGCCTGTGTAGCCAGCATCTCGTGGCCCTCCGCCTACTGTTTCTTTGACCCTCTTTTTCTTCTATGGGCAGGAGGGTGACGGATCCAAGATTCAGGACAGTTGTGGGCATTTAGAAAACACTTGAGGGGCCTCCTAAAATGCAGAATTCCCTGCTAAGTTTGGTCAGGAAGGCTGGGGTGTGGTGCAGCCATGCACATTTGCAACTCGAGGAGGCGGCAGCTGTCGGTGTTGCAGGAACCTAGGAACCTGAGTGCCTCCTCACCACTTTGACCTTCTGGACCTTCTCTCTCAAGGCTACGTTGGTCAGACAGTGCCTGTTTATCGGGGTGCTCAGGCTACAGGGCCGACTGATAGCCCGCGGTTAGACATTCAGTCTCCACTAGGCCCTAGTAGCAAGTGGAAGCTATTTCTCAAAAGAATAATTATCTGCAGAAGACAACATAGGTATGATTTTTTCCAGAATCCTGGAAGTCTGCCCTGATTCTGTTGGTCCTTGCTAGTGTCCTTGTTTGCCGTGGACACTTTGAATGCCATTGGATCTTCTGGGTCATAAGACTTAAGTGGTAGAGCAGCAGGTGTGACACCGGAGCCTGCTCTAGTCGCCCTGGAAACTGGCGGCCGTATGGCCCCTGCAGGTGAAGGTAACACACCGGATGTGGTAAATGCTGCTTCCCAAGCCTGTAAAGGCTCTCCAGGCGCCGTGCCTCTTTTCCTGTGGTAGGCGGTGGAGGAGACGTCTCCACATGCTCCAGACCACTGAACACCTGGACTACACAATTGGGGACCCCTGAATTTTTGTGGAGTTTATTGTTCACCCTCTAGTTCACTTAGGTCTAATGAGAAGGCATCTGTAGTATTTACTCCTTCCTGCTTATCCAATCCAGGCAGCAAATGTCATCCGTGCCCTGGACCTGAGTGCTGTTCTGTGGCCTGTCCGGATGTCTGTGTGTCCGTAGACCCTGTCACAGCAGCGACCAGAGGCATCAACGCAGCCCTGAAGCACGCTGGGAAGGTGTGGTGTTGGCCCTTCCCGGCACAGCAAGCTGCTGTTGGTGATGGCTGAGATCATTGTGGAGGAAAAGGCACTCGCCGGCTCAGCAGATGCACACTTGGTGTCAGGGGCCGTGTGGCTTTGATCCGGTAAAGGCAGCCAGCCTGGGCCAGGGGAGGGCAGGCACATGCCACCGGGGCCAGAGCACAGGGGAGAAGGCAGCACTCCCATACGGGAGGGCAAGAGGGATTCAGCCAGTGTTTTTAAAGAATTGCCACTGGTGGGCTGGGGTTAGCGTGAGGGTGTAGAACTCCCGGGGACTGCAGACCAGAGGAGTTCAAACCCACTTGCAGGCTCTTCTCCCTGAAAAGAACACTGGAGACACATGGTGGGGAGCCAGATGTGGATTCTCTCCGTGGTGCAGGCCAGGGGCTGGGGGCACCCACTGCTCCAGGAAAGCATAACTATGCTCCTTCCAGACTTGTCCACCCTAGGGAGCAAAAGCCTTAAGCTGCTGGGGAAAGGGCATCGTCTTCGTTCCCCAGGGCAGCTACAACAAACACCACGCACTGCTCAGCTTAAACAACAGGAGTTGGTTGTGTCACAGTTCTGGAAGCTACAAGTCCAGACTTGGGGTGTCGGCAGGCTGTGCTTTCTCCGAAGGCTGCAGCATCCCAGTGGTGGCTGCCGGTGATCATGACAGCCTTTGCCCTGCCGCGTGGCCATCCCTCTTCCCTGTCTGCTCTCAAGGACGCCAGTCATATGGGACCGAGGCCTCCCGATTCAATTTGGCCCCTGCTTAACTGATAACATCTTAAAAGGTCCAATGTACAAATGGGGTCACACCAGCAGGATTGGGGTTACCTGTCTCTGTGGGGGACATGAGTCAGTCCAGGGAGCAGCCAGCCCCATACCCGCTGGCCCCAGTACAGGTGAGGGCCCATTAAGGCTGGTTTAAGGCTGGTGGGAGGGAAGAGAAAACACACCCCCGCAGGCAGAGGCTATAGCAGTGCCCACTTCCAGGAAAGGGCAGGATCACAGAGGAAGCCTCATCCCCTAAATCCAGAAATGGGTCTGAGCCTGGGCAAGCCCGGTGGGGCAGCAGCAAGCCCTGCCCTCCATACTGGTTAGGGAGCAGGTAACAGCCTACCGGGGGTGGGGGTGGGGGTGGGGGCAGCAAATGTGGGGAAAGGTCCTCTTGGCTGCAGGGATATGGGAAGGTGTAAAGCTGAGGGTGGGGTAGGAACGTTCTCTGGCAAACCAGCCACCACCTGAGAACAAGGTAACACTAGAGGAGCTTGACGCCAGAGGTACTGAAGCAACAACAAAACCCAGACCCATCTCAGCCCATGCTAGATGGACCAACCTGGCACCTGGTGGCTTTGAGAAAGGACAGGGCCATTTCCAGGCATAAATCCTTCCCACTTCAGTCTCTGCTGTTCGGCAAATGTCTGGCATTCGGTCAGAAATTAGAAGATACAAGCAAAGAGCAATGAAAACAATCCACTGCTGAGAAGCAAGCCAACCAACCGAAGCACGAAGCAGACTCAAATGGTCCAGATGCTGACATGATTAGGCAGGAAATTTTAAGTAATTATGATTTATATGTTGAAGGCTGTGGGACAATGTGTACAGACAAGATGGGGAGTGGGAAACTTGAAGGAAAAGTAAAATGGAAAGCTAGGGAGAAAAAAAAAAACAAAGAATGCCTTCCACAACCTCTCAGTAGACCCAATGTTGCTGCAGAAAGAATCAGTGAATTTGAAGGTCAAATGACCCAAATCGAAACTCAAAAAAAAAATTAATGAGGAGCACCAGGGCTGTGGGATAATAGCCAATAGTTTAACTAAAATACATCATTGGAATTTCAAAAGAAGAAGAGGGCAAAAGATATAGTTTTCAAAAAATAATGAAAACATCAACCTATAGATTAAAAAGCTGAAAGAACTCTAAACAAGATATATACAAAAACACCTAGATACAGATTATTCAAACTGCTGAAAATGTAAGACAAGGAGAAAATATAACGTATAACATACAGCAGAAGATAGGAATTAGAAACTGCAATGCAGAAGGTCATGGAGTTACAGCCTTAAAACGCTGAAAGGAGAAAAACAAGCAACCAAAATCCCATAGCCAGAAAAATGTATCTTTCAGAAACGAAACAGAAATAAACACTTTTTCAAAGCAACAAACAATTTGTCACCAGCTGCCCTGAACTAAAAGAAGTGCTAAGGAAGCTCTTTAGACAGAGGGAATATATCAGAGACTTGGCTCTATACAAGAAAAGGAGCTCCCTGCAAAAGAAGGTCAGTATACAAGACATTGCTTTTAAAGAAAGTAATCCCTCTAAAAGATAATGACTTTCTAAAGGAAAATTGGTAGTAAAACATTGTGAGTTTACAGAACACGTAGAAGTAAAATGCCTGACAACAGTACAGAAGCTGGGAGGAGAAACTGGGAGTATACGGTGGTGCAAGTTCTTGTCCTGTGTATGTCAAGTGGCATATTATTATTTGAGGGTTGACTGTGGGCAGCCACTAAAAAATAGGCATAAATAAAGAGATCCATCTCTGCAGGGGTTGGCCAAGTCTGGCCTGCCTGTGCTTGTAAATAACCTTGGGAGCACGGCCATAGCCGCCTGCTGCTTGCTGTCTGGCCGCCTTTCTGCTACGGATCCGGCCGCAGCTGGAGTCAATAGAAACCAAAAATAGGGAGGGGGCTGGGCTCTGGGGTGGGGGCTCAGGTGGGGAGGCGGCTGTAGTCACCAAGGGAGCGCCAAGAGTCTAGGCAAGTGGTGGAATCAGGATACATTTTCGAACATAGATAAATTGACAGGATTTAGAGCAATTCATTTCAGATTTTCTTTCCAGCAGGGGATTCCTTTCTTTCAAAAAAAAAAGCCAAAAAACTTACACAAAAAGTCAGTTTAAAAACTGATCCCCTTCTCCCCCCAAACCCACAAAACACCCCAGATGACTTTTGTTGGATTGAAGCCAGAGAAGGGGCTCGGTCCTGTGCCCCCGGCACCCCCAGCCTCCGCCGTGGGCCCGGCGGGTTCAGCCGAGCAGCCCTTGCCCCCGACAGGTCCCAGCGGGGCCGCGCGCTCTGAGCTGCGTCCTTGGGCACATGGACGTGACGCTGCTGTCCCGGGGTTCGGGGTCCGCCCTGCTGTAAACAGGAAGCGGCCTGCGTTCCGCACGCAGCAAGGAGACCCCCATGCCCCGCTGCCGCCTGCGCACGTCGGGTGAGCGTCAGGGACGGGCCGCGCTCGGGGAGACGTGGTGTTAGGGAGGGCACCTTCGTTTGCAGGAACACAGGGTGGTTTTGGATAGTACAAGAGGAATAATTTTAGTTTATTAAAATTTATTAAAAATTAAAATTTGATTTTAATTTATCCTCACGTGTAAGTGTTCCTATGAATAATTATGGATTTTAAGTTATGCATTTAAGAATAATTATGTAATATGTATTTTACGGCTTAAATGCTACTAGAAATATGTTTGCCAATAAAAACACGCATAAATGCTAACAAAAGCATAAATATATAAGTAGCCCGGGAACTGTGTGAATGCTTCGGTGTTTTTGCCTGGTGGGTCAGTCCCAACGCAGTACATGTAGCGGGAGGCTGCAGGGCGGAGACGGCCGGGAGCTCTGGGGGGAGCCTGGGGAGCCCCCCAGCGCTGCTCCGCCTCTCCGGGGAATTCAGGTAGCGCCCACCCCGAGTCGCCGGCTCGGGCCTGCCCTGCGGAGTTGGGAATTTGGACTCGTGCACCCCACAGTTGCGAGACACTTTTATAAAATCTCATGCCGTTTACAGACATCCCCTGTTCCTCCTACTTCCCTGTTTCCCGGGGCCACGTCGTTGCGCAAGGAGCTCAGTTGGGGCGGTTCGCCAAGGCCGTTCTGGAGGCTTCCATGGCGGGGCTGGCGGAGGCCCCCGGGGCTTGGCTGCAGACCCCTCCAGCTCACCCTCCCGGGAGGCCGCGGAGAGACAGCGGAGAGACCCGCGGGGGACGGGTCTTTATTAATGGGGGGCTGGGGGCGCGGGGTCCCCGGACCCCCGCCCTCCTCCTCTCTCCCTTCTCTCCCTCCGTCTCCCCTCCTCTTGCTCCGTCTCTCCCCTCCTCTCTCCCCTCCTCTCACCCCCATGTCTCACCCCCCTCCCCCCCTTCTCTGACTCATTCTCCCCCGGTCCCCTCTCGGGGCCTTAGGTCAGCAGGCCCCGCTCCTGCGAGGGGGCGCAGATGATCTGAAGGCCGCCGTCCCCGGGGCTGGGGGCGGGCTGCACAGACGCGGTCCCGGCCAGGTGCCCCCACCTCGGGGCGGGGGCCTCGGCGCTCTCCTCGGTGGGCGCCCTCTGCTCCGGGAAGCAAAAGCTGCAGGTTTCCACGGGCTCCGGCGTCCCCGGCCCGACGCTGGCCGCTTCCGTCCAGTGATCTGGGGAGGGCGGCGGGGGTTAGCCTCAGCGCCTCTGCCGCCCCCTCTTCCCTGCCCCCAGCTGCCCCCAGCCCGGAAAGAGACGAGATCCCAGGCTGTGCTTCCCGCCCGCCGCCACCACCCAAGCCGCCGTGACTCCTGGATCCCGTTACCACAGGGACACCCCAGGCACGCAGGGGACCTCCCAGAACTGTGCAAGAGTAGCTTCAACACACTGACCATCGCCCCTGCCTGCACCCCCAAGCCAGCCACACCCACAGGTGGCCACTGCCCCAGCCTTCAGCGTGCTGGGAGGCCCTTCAGCCCCAGCAACCCAGGAGGGCAGTCGCTGCCCCCCACCCGTCCGCTGGTTCCGCCTGTTGGAACCTGATCTTTACCTGGACCAAAAAACATGCAGGGATTTGCCCCAAATCTCCCCAGGGAATACTGACCAAATGCTGCCCAAGTGGAGCCAGGGGCAAGGAGAAGCCATGTCGCAAGAGCAGCGGGGACGGGGTGGGGGGCCGCCAAGTCTCACACACTCACCCTTGGAGGACTCGGCCTGGGTGTGGCAGGGCCCGGCGGGGGGCTGGCAGGAGGCCTGGTGGCCCCTCCTCTTGAGGAAGCAGGCCATCGCCACCAGGAAGCAGCAGACGATAGCGCAGAGGCAGAGGCCCAGGACGGCGGACACCAGCCCCAGCTGTTCTCCACTCAGCTTTGGCCCCAGGAGGGCTGCAAGACAAGGGAGCCCCGAGTTCAGGAGGGGCAGTTACTCCCAAGGCCCTGGTCTTTCTTTCTTCCTTGTTAGGTCCACGCGGTCCCCATGGCCACCCCACAAGCCAGGCAATCCCTGGGCCCTGTGTAGGGCTGTGTCCCTGCCCCCTGGCCTCCTTCCAGCCTATCCGGCCCACAGAAAAGCTGGGTTCTCCGCCTGGCCCTGAAGCTTGGCTCATATGCTCTCTGGACCCTGGAGGAACAGGCTCCCGAGATCCACAGCAGCGGCAACTTCTTCCAAGACCTCAATGCTGGAAGTGCCCTTGAGTGGACTGAAAAGTTGTATCCACTTGATATGGGGATGTAGACTGTGACAGCACATGTGATGGGTGGGTGAGTGGATGGATGGGTGATGGATGGATGGTGGATGGATGATGGTTGATGGATGGATGATGAAAGGATGGATGATGAATGGATGAAGGATGATGGATAGATGACAGATGGATGATGGATGGATGGAAGATGGATGGATGGATGGAAGATGGTTGATGGATGGATGATGGAAGGATGGATTATGAATGGATGAAGGATGATGGATAGATGACAGATGGATGATGGATGGATGGAAGATGGATGGATGGATGGAAGATGGTTGATGGATGGATGATGGAAGGATGGATTATGAATGGATGAAGGATGATGGATAGATGACAGATGGATGATGATGGATGGATAGATGGATTGGTGGATGGATAATGGATGGAGAGAATATAGATGGATGATGGATAGATGATGGATGGATGGGTGGGTGGATGGATGGATGGATGGATTATGGTTATCTCTGTCTTCCCTGAAATAGACCCTTCCTCTGAGAAGGAACCTTCCTGAGTGATCACATCTTAACTGTCCAAATCTAGATACTCTCGAGTGTGAAATGAGGCACAATTACTAATTTGTCTGGAGTCACAGGTATAAATGAAGACTTCTCTGGGGAGTAGGGGCACATAGTCCCTCTGCTTCTCAGGGACTTGAGCCTCGCTGTTTGGGGAGTTCTAGGGCCAGTTTCCTCTTCTTGTAATTTATCCTCATCCCAAGCTTTTCCTGGGCCCTGGAATGAGGATATATGCCAGAAGGACAGCTAAGTCAGATTAATTTATATACTTCTCACATTATCTCTCTTGGCCTGTGAAGGAGGATTGGGTAACACCATTTTTTAAACTGAGATATAATTCACAGACCATCAAATTCACCGTTTCAAAGTGTACAACTGAGTGGTTTTTAGTATATTCACAAGGTCATGCAACCATCTCCACTAATTCTAGAACATTTTCATCACCCCCAAAAGAAACCCGGTACCCATTAAGCAGTCACTCCCCACTCCTTTCTCCTCCCAGCCCCTGGCAACCACCCACCTACTTTCTGTCTAGGAATCCACCTGTTCTGGGCATTTCAGATAAATGGAGTTGCACAATATGAGGTATTGGGTCTGGCCCATTTCACTCAGCTTACTGTTTTCAAGGCTCACCCATGCTGCAGTGTGCACCAAAACTTCACTCCTTTTTTATGGCTGAGTAATATTCCTTTCTGTGGATAGACTCTCCTGGCGACCGGGGGTGGGGTGGGGACGGGACAGGACGCAGCTGGCACTGGCTCCTAGGGACACCCCTCTTCTTTCAAGAACCGAGTGCACTCAAGTCCACGACCTGGGGCCCGTCTTCTGTCTGCCCTCTGACCGCCTGTTGACGGGTTTCACGGGGTCCTCCACTGTCTCTGACCTCCAGGAGCAAAGTCCTCACCTGAAAATCAGGCCCTGGCGAGGCAGCAGTTCCAGGCGTGGCCGCCAGAGGGCAGCACGCGACCGCGCCTGCCTGCTCACGGGCGAGGCTGGCCCCAGCTCAAATGACCGTGTATTTCCAAGCTTGGTTTTTTAAAAACTGCTTTCAAGGCCATCTCTCACCTAAAAATAGAACTTCCTGGCCAAGTGCAGGCTCGGGCTGGTGTCACTCGCAGGCTAGGCTGGGAGCCCAGGGGTCTGTGTGGCCCCATCGGGGCCTGGCCGAGACCCCAGCAGCCCCCACCCACCCCCGCCCCAGCTGGGGGTCCCGGAGGACAAGTTGAATCCGGGCTCTGCAACTGGATGTCCCTGGGGTGCCCGTGGCTCTGGACACTTCACTCAACTTCTTGGGGCCTCCATTTCCTCTTCGGTAAAACGGGCAGCAATCTTCCCATTTCTTGGTGAGATAATACGAGTAAAAGCGCTTGAGGCAGCTAGGCCTGGTGGAAGGTTCCAGCAAGTCACATGACACAAGCCTCTGCAACTCAGCTGGCAAGAGGAGTGTGCTCCTGGGGAAGGAGCTCTGGGGAAGGCTGAGGTGGACAGAGGGGGTCTGGGGGTCCTCCGGCATGTGACCTCTGACCTCTCGGTGCACGTGGCTTTCTGCCCCTCCTCCCTCTCTGAACACTTCAGCGCCAGGCCCAAGGGCGGGGAGAGCCCAGGTCCGGTGACCGGTGCCCGCATCCTGGTCCCTGCTCTTCCAGCGGCCCCTCAGCCTCCTCGGGGCTCTGTTTCCCCCAAGTCCGACCATGCCCGAGGTGCCTGGTGGACCACAGGGGTTTCCTGTGGCCTGTGGGGCCCCTCCTCTTAGGTCACGGGGATGGGGGACGACCCCTGAGGGTCTGTGGGCCTTTTCTCTTTGCCCGTCAGTTTCCCGCAGAGGAATTCCCCAATCCCTTTGTGCATGTGCACACGTGTGTACGTGTGTGTTCTTGAGTGTGCGTATAGTGTATGTGTGCTTATGTGCGTGTGCATGTGTGTGTGCGAGGCCCTTGGCTGCCAGCGTTCTGGGAGACAATTTAGGGAAAGAGGTGGGGCTGGGGTCTGGCTCATACTTGGTGTGTGGACTTGCCCCTAAAACCTGTTTCTAGGATGCCACCGTCCCCGCTGGCGTCCGCGAGCTCAGCTCCTTTCAGGTGCACCCTGTCCTGAGGGCGGGCCCCCATTCTGCTGGTGTGGTGACGGCTTCCAGTCCTCGGCCTCGCGAGGTGCCCGAGCATCCCCGCAGCCCGCTCCGAGGCAGCCGGGGCCTCCGTCTCCTACGCGGTGCGGACGCTCGGCCCTCGCGTGCTCTTGCTTCCTGTCGGCTTCCTGCCGTCGCGCCCTTCGCGAAGACTCCGCGTTCCCCGCGCTCCTCCGAAGCCAGCCACCCGCCGCCCGCTCGCCAGCGGCCGTTCCTTGAGCCATCCCTGGCTGACACCGTCTCTCCTGTTTCTCCGACCTTGAAGGATTTCACCACCTCCCTCCCATGGCCGTCATTTTGGAGGCATTTCAGGAGGGAGCGCAGGCGAACAAGTGGTCAGTCCGCCGTGATTGACGGGAAGGCCCCGCCTCCTTCCGGTGACCCCGGCCCCGCCCTCGGCGTCGGCTCCACTTCCGGGACGCCGGGCGGACGGAGCACCGTGGGGCTGCAGGTAGGAACCCTGGAACCCCGGAACCCTGAAGCTGGCTCCTGGACGCCGTCGTCGTCCCTGTGCACGCGACTGACGCGGACTTCGCGGGAGGGCTGCTTGTGGGCCTCAGCCCCTGGCTTGGGGCAGGAGACGTGCGCAGGCCACTGATGACCACGCCTTCCAGAACCTTCCACCCATGTGCTTTCACGGCTGCCTTCCGTCTCCTGGCTGCCCTCGTGCTCCGCCCTGGGGACTGTCCCCCGCGTCCATGACTCCGGCTGCCGCTTTCGGGGCCAGAGCAGTCCAGGTGTCCGCGTCCCGAGCCCCGGGCTGCGTGTCGCCCTCGCAGGGGGAGCCATCGGCGCCCCTGGGTGCTCGCCCCTCACTGGGGGGGGACGGATGGTGACCTCCAAAGGATTCGCCCCCGGCGCCTCCTGTGAATGCGGAACTTGAGAAGAATGGTCTTCGCCAAAGTCATTTAACTAAGGAGCACCAGGTGAGCGCGTCCCGGGTGCCCGGTGGGCCCATCAGCGCCAAGCGTCCGGGTAAGAGTCAGGAGGGAAGATCGGGGACGCGGAGGTGGGCGCCGCTGAGAGCCCCCGGGAGGGCACCGGCCACTGCCTTGACCGAAGCCGCGGGGGCTTAACTCCCGCCGTCCTAAGCCGCCGGGTTCGTGGGGATTTGTTGAGGAGTCGCTGAGAAATGGCCCACGTCCTGGGTTGAACTGAATCCCCCAAAACCTCTGCTGAAGCCCCGACCTCAGGGCCTCTGATAGCGATCTCGTTTGGAAACAGGGTCGTGGTGGATGGAATTAATCTAGGATGGGGCCACCTGGAGCAGGGTGAAGTTGCCCAGGGTGATGGGTGTCCTCTGCGGAAGTGGCGAGAGGAGGCGGCTCCTGCCCGCGGATGTCGGGGCGGATGCCCGTGCGCAGCCAGGGAGCCCCAAGCGGAGCCGAGGCTCCGTGGGGCCTGACACTGCCCACTCCTCCGCCGTGGGCTTTGGCCTCCAGAGGTCGAAATGGTAAGTGCCTGTGGGTCCGGTCGCCCGGGGCGCTGGGTCAGGGCAGGCCCGTTAGGCGTCCTAGTGGGGGTAGCTGATCTCGGGGCCTGACGTCCTTTGCCCGAGCTCCGCTGGCAGGTGCTGCAGCTCCACAGGGGGATGGACGCGCCGGCAGGTGGAGCTGGCTCTGGGTGCTGCTGGACATGCCCCGAGGGGCTTAACCTTACCAGGACCTCTGTGGATGGAATTCAGAGGTGGGTGTCCGTGGACTGTTTGAGGAAAAGACAATTCTCCATTCTCACTAACAGCTAACTGAACGTCAGCTTTCCTTTCCGTTACAAACGGAAGCCATAGCCCCTGGTTGGGTCAGCAGGGCCTGCATCACCGGTGGAGCCCACAGGTATTTTCGTCTCCTGCTGCTGTGGTTTCTGAGGGCTTAAAATGTCCACGTGCCTCATTAGTTTGAAATGACTGTAGCTGTGTAACGTCTTAACCTTGCTGTTGAAAGGCATGCACAGAGAAGCGTGCAGATAATTTCTGGTATCATGGCTAGTTCCACATTTCAGTTACATATCACAAGCATTGGCTTCATCACCTGATGTGTTTTGTCAGATGAATTTTAGAATTAGTCCAAGAAACGATCTCTTTGGTATTTTGGTAATGGGGGCTGTTCCAGTTAAGAGCTGCTATTACGCAAAATACCAGAAATAGATTGGTTTTTATAAAGGGGGTTTATTTGATTACTAGGTTACAGTCCTGAGGCCATAAAAGTGTGCTTAGAAACTAAGGCATCAACAAGGCGATACCTTCAGTGAAAGAAGGCTGATGGTGTCCAGAACGCCTCTGTCAGCTAGGAAATCACATGGCTGGAGTCTGCTGGTCCTTTGCTCCTGGGTTGTGTTTAAAAATGGCATTCTCCCAAATGTCTCTGACTTGTCTCTCTTAGCTTCTTCACAGCAAACTCTGGGCTAGCTTCTGCAAACTTCTCCAAGCATCTGCTTTCAGTGGCCATCTCCAAAATGTCTCTCTCAGCTGCTCTTGGGGTGTTGTGTCCTCTCTTAGCTCCTGTGTGTCCTCGGCTTAGTGTCTCCAAACGTTCTTCTGTCCACAACTCCAAGCATTGCTGAGCAACTCTAAGTGTCAGCAGCGCTTGGGCCTGTGTAGCTCTTTTTAAGGGACTCCAGTAAACCAATCAAGACCTATGTGAATGGGCGGGGCCCAATCTCCATAGAAACATCCCATCAGTGGGTCACACCGTAATCAAAAAAGATTAATCAATCTGCCCCCACGAGATTGCATTAAGGAATATGGCTTTTTTGGGAGACATAATATATCCAAACCGGCACAGGGACCAACCTCATGGAGATTAGGTGATCAGGAAGGAAGGTACAGGCCAAGGAAATAAACCAGTCCGTCACCTGGGAGCTGGAGGTCTATGATCTTGTCACTGACAAGCCCAAGGCAGGGGAAATCTCCATCCGAGATGTTTCTGGACCCACAGGGCAGCCCCCTCCCAGCCTTTCTGATACCACAGGGCAGGGAGGTGAGCCAGGAGCTGGGACTGTAAAATCAGATCATTCCAACACCCAGCTCTTGGAGATGCCCAGCTCCAGGACACCGATTACCACATCTGTGCGGCTGACTCCCGCCACAGTGCTGCTCATTTGTAGGAAGTCTCTACTGCTTCTGAACTGCAGCCTGCGGTCTTGGTGGAAGGAAGGTGTTGATCTCCTGACCTGGTGGCTTGCAAGACTGGTTACTTGCCACCTGTGTTTTAAGAACTCGCCCTGCCCTGGTGACCTCAATGGAAGACTCTAACCTGTTGGGGGTCTCAAACATCCATTTTCCCTTTATGCCCATGGGCTGCTGAAATTTCCCCTGCATTTTTTACCATCCTGTGATGAGCCTCCTTGCACCTGGTGTCTGCCTGGACCTGGGACATCCTGCTCTGCAGCCGCCCCTCATTTAGGCCTGTTGCCTGACCTTCCTGCCAACACCAAGCTTACCTGTGCCTGCCTCCAAACCTTTGGGCACTGATCCATGGTAGCTGCCAGTGTGGTCTGGCCTGCTGTCAGTGTCCCCCGTCTGCTGCCTCCTGAGCTCTGGTGGGAAGCTCTCTCTGTTCCGTCCAGCAAACCTGTTCTCGCAGACGTATGCACATTGCTTGGGGTGCTGCCCACAGATGGAGATGCAGCTGATGCAGTCATTCAGGAGCAGGTCGTAGTACCTGCCCTGCTCCTTGCGGCAGCTGAGCGACTCTAGGAGGGAGAAACAAGTAGATGCTGAGGGGGATGGAGCCCTGCAAAAGTTTTGGGTCTGGCCACAAAAGGCATCAAAGTTAAGGAAAAAAATCACAGTCCAGGTACCAAAAAGCAAGAGTTATCCAAGTCCTTCTCCAGCATACAAACTGAAGGCTATACCTTGCCCTCTGAGTGTGGCCTTAGCTGCATCCCACACATACTGATAGATAGCACAAAATGTTTCTTCTTTTCATTAGTATTTCTTTTTTGACCTGTAGATTATTTAAAAGTACATTTCTTAGCATCCAAGCATATAAGAACTTTCTGGTTATCTTTTTCACCTAAGTGAATTATGCAGTTACTCAGATTCTTTATTTCCATTTTTTTCAAATCCCATTGATGAGAAACATTTCCTGTTAATACAAGAGAGAAAGAGGGGCAGAATCCTCTTTGGCAAGTTGTGGAAGGGTCTGGAAGGAAGGTGGGAGACTCACAATGACCATATGTCTTCACTCTTGTCAGTAAATGAGAGTCGCAGGTGCTCAAACAGGTATCAGTGGCAAGGAGCAGAAACTGGGCAATTAAAGCCCAATTTTGCTTTGGACATTGCCTTAAGAGAGAGCAGCAGACCCAACTCAGAGTGCATAAAAGGAATATATTTGGGAAAGTTGTTTACCTTATGAAAGGAATCAGAATACATCTTTACTTTCAGAGGGCATGTATCCCTTGTCTTTAGGATGAGTCTATATTTAAAATGTGACCCATCCTCAATATTTTAAGGACATACCTCAGCGGCACAGTGTAGGGAAGGGGTAAAAAGCTCAGACCTCGGGGTCAGACGGCCTGGGGTTCCCCCCTGCTTTGCCATTTGCAGGCCATGGTCCTAGCCCCTCTGTGCCTCAGTTTCCTCATTTCTGAGACAAGGATAATAGTAATAACAATAACAACAACAACCACACCATCAGGTTGTCAGGACTTGACATTCTGGTGTAGTGCCTGCTACATGGTCGGTGCTCAGCTGGTGGAAGGTTTGCAGCGACCATTCGTCTCAGCCCTTCACAAGGCAAACTCATGCCCATTAGTATTCCCTGATGGGGTGAAGGCAAAGACCAGAAAGATGGTGGAAGTGGGACCTCCGGAAAGACTCCGAGATGGCCCTGCCAGAACCTATGATTCCCCTGCCCTGGGCCTCTGTGTCCTGGTGTCTCTTGGAGCCCCATCGGGACCCCCAACACTGCCACTTGGGAGACAGAGTTAAGTTGATGCTGGTGTTCAGGGGTTTTCGGTGGCCTGCCCCCCCAAAGGCTCATGTCAGTCACCTGCACAGGGCTGGAGGGTTCCATGAGTATTTGTGGGTAAAGCAATGACTGTTCGCTTCACTAGTGGATGGTGGAGTTGGACAGCCCTGGGTTCAAATCCTGCTTTCCCACTCTTCCGCTGTGTGATCTTGGGCAGGCCACTTGCCCTCTCTGAGCTTCACTCAACAAGTTCTTATGAAGCACCTACGGTGTGGCAGGTTCCACTCTTGGCTCAAGTCAGACCTGGTTTCTCCCCTCTGGGAGTGCCCAGTCCACCAGTTGACACGGACATGAAACAAATACACAAAGAACATAACTGCACACATGGGAGGTTCTACCAAGAAAAAGAACGAGTTATAGAAGAATTGTTTAGGGTTCTTCCATGGTAGAGATTCATGATGGAGTATTTATGGGTAAAATATGAGGCCTTGGATTTTAAGATACCAAAAAAAAAAGTGGTTGGGGAATAGAAAGACAGAATTTTTATGATTTTTGAAGCTGGTGCTGGGCACACGGGTGTGTTATGCTCTCTCATGTTTTTGTATGGTTTGACATCTTCTATACTAACAGGTTCTCAAAGGCAGTGAAACAGAATGACAAGGCAGGACCAGGTGCCACCAGGCAGTCAGATGAGGCCTCTGTGGGGAAGGACTTTTGAGGGGAGGAAGCTGCGGTAAGGAGAACGGGGACAAGCACTGCAGGCAGAGGGAACAGCATGTGTGAAGCCATGGGGCAGGAGAGAATGCGGCGTGCTTAGAGCACAGAGCTGGAGGGGGAAAGAGAGGCCTGTTATATGTTTCCCCCACCCATGCCAGCGAGCGCCCCGGAACTCACTGCAGAAGGCTGTACAGCTGCGCGGGCTCCGACGGCTGCAGAAGGGCTTGCAGGGGACACAGCTCTTCACCAGGGGGTCCCAGTACTGCTCCTCGGGGCAGGAGTCCATGGCCGCCAGGGTCCATAAGCCCTGTGGGGCTGAGAGGCAGGGAGCCATGGGGCCACCGGACACCGCAGCCCAGCCCCGGACTGCAGCCAGCAGAGGGCAAGCCCACAGAGCCGGTTCCGCCCAGAGCTGCATGCTGGGTGGGCTCTGGCCACCGCCTCGCCTCGTCCCCCACTGAGAAGAGCTGTTTTTTAAATCACAAAGTACAGGCATTTTCAGTGCCCAGCTTGATGGGTTTTACATCTCTATATATTCTCCTGCACCAAGATATAGAACATTTCCTATACCCCAGATGGCCCCCTTGGCCCCCTCCCAACCAATCCCCACACCCCACGGCAACTAGAACTTCTTCTGTCACCCCAGGCTAAATGGTCTGGTCTTGAACTTTTGTCCCACATGGCAGCTGAGATGTGTCCATGAGCCACTCTGTTGGCAACTTGGTTTTGTAGGGCTGTGAATCTGCCGTTATGTGAACCTTTCACCTCCTCCGTAATTTCCTGACTTCAGGGCATGCTTCCCCAGCGCCTTCTCCTCTGAAATGTTCTGCAAGTTGTCCTTTATCCTTTCAAGGACAGTAAGCTGAGAGAAGATCAGCAGCTTCCCATTTCACACGGCAGCTTAGACACCTGGGTCCATCTTCCCTCCCTCTTGAAACCCTACTAAAATGACAGGGAGAGACTTTTGTCCTCAAGGATGGGAAGAGAAAGGCAGAAGAAACTACAGCAGGGGCAGGTGCCAGTCACATGTTGGAAGGTGGATGGCAGATGGATTGGGCAAGATGGATGGCTTAGGAAATAGGGAGACGAAGCTGATTTGAGCCACAGAAATCTCAGGAAGTTTCCCACGTACCTCTGAAGGTAAGGGTGGAGGTGAGGCTGATGAAGGTGGAGTGGTTGGAAATCTGTGTAACGAGGGCTTGACCCCAGCCAGATCCCTGCCCTAGGTAGGTGATGGCACCTCCCTCACCCAGGCAGAATACGGGGTGCGGTGGAGTGGGGTCTCCGAAGGCCCAGCTGAGGGTAGTGGGGAGTTCTTTCTTGAAAATAGGGGCATTAAAGTAAAAGTCTTCCTTCTGAATGGTAAGACTATTCCCTAAACACTCTGGCCCTGACTCCGTACTTAAGGAGCACCTGTGGCCATGCTTTTACAGTTGCTTCCCTCCCATCCCTCAGTTGGCAGGAAATAGGCAGAATTCTGCTCCGGAAAAACTGGCCCAAAAGACAAGACCTGGAAACTTGGGCAGTAGGGAGATTCTCTCAACAAAATGGCCAGGTCCCTGCCTGAAGCTTACACATCACATGCCCATTTGTTTACCCAGAATTTCCATTCGGCTGTGAGTGCCATGAGCTTAATTGTGAACCAACAGCCAAAGTTCACCTGGCATTGGAGAACTGCCTCTAACAGGAAAGAGAATTTGAACCAAACAGAAGAAAATATGCTTTGAGCCAACAAGATGATGGAGAGAACAGAGAGAACTGAAAAACAGCAACAGTGGCATCAATTGATATCCTCAGAAAGATACCAGAAAATTTTGCATTCATGGAAAAGAACAGTGTGCTTGTTTTAATTAAAAGAGCATTCGTAGAACAAACAGTTATTGGAAATTAAAAATATAATAGTCATGATAAAAATGTTAGTAGAAAAGCTGGAAAATATAATAGAAGAAAATTTCACAAAAATAGGAGAGAAAATATATGAAAATTATGGAATCATTTCAGAAGGACCAAAGTTGACTGATAGGAGTTCCAGGAAAACAAAATTGAAGGACGTGAACTTCCAGACTGAAAGCTACAATTAAATGTCTGGGACAATAAATTCTCACAAACCAAGACACATCATCGAGAAATTTAGGAACACTGAGATAAGAGAAGATTCTAGAGCTGCTTGAGAACAGATGACCTGTGAGTTAGGAAGTCAGCGGATATCTCAAAAGCAATGCCAAAAGTGAGAAGAAAGTGGAACAGTGTCTTCAAGTTTACAATAGAAAATTATTTTAAGTCTGGTACACTATATATGAAAAAATAAAAGTAAGAAAAGCAGGATTCATCCCAGCTGAGAGGTGAAAATGGAAATTCTCAGGATAGTGGTGAAGGAGCTCCTGGGGTGACAGTGACCTGTAGGTCCAGGGGGTACCCTATTGCCTGCTGAAATAGGAGACGGGAGGGAGGGCTGTCTCTAATAAAACATGGAAACAACAGGTACCTGAGGATGTTCTGCCTTACTGGGAAGAGTTTTAAGAGCTCTGCCACAGGACTGGGGTTATAGTACTGATGGGTGTTTAGAAAACCAGGAGTTACCAGCATGAGGAAAACTACAAGGGGAGGCTCCAGGCGACCCAAATGGTGGTGTAAGATGCCCCAGGGGCCCTTACTGCACAGAATCTTCAAACAACTAGCAAAAGCAGGGAAAGCCATTTTCCTCAGAACTCTGGAAAAGAATGAAAGGATTGCTGTAACTGGGCAGATGCCGATTCAAGAAAAAGCAGCTTTTGACAATGGTAGTAGAAGCTCGTGGTGCTTGCCTCCCCTCCCCCTTCCACTTCAACGTGCAGTGAGGAGCCATCCATTGAGGATTCCTGGCCCTGTTCCAGGAGAAGCAAAGCAGCACCCTGTGTGCATCCTGGGGTGTATGTGGGTGCCCGTCTGCTGGGCGGCAGCCTGAAAGACTGATGCAGTAAATTTGTCTCTAGTTTATTTAGTTACACATTTACAGACTTAAGGCCATAAAGTGTCCAAGGTAACACATCAGTAATCGGGTACCTTCACTGGAGGATGGCCAATGGTGTCCGGAAAACCTCTGTTAGCTGGGAAGGCATGTGGCTGGTGTCTGCTCCAAAGTTGTGGTTTCAAAATGGCTTTCTCCCAGGACATTCCTCTCTAGGCTGCAGTTCCTCAAAAATGTCACTCTTAGTTGCATTTGGGATATTTGTCCTCTCTCAGCTTCTCTGGAACAAGAGTCTGCTTTCAATGGCCGTCTTCAAACTGTCTCTCATCTGCAGCTCCTGTGCTTTCTTCAAAGTGTCCCTCTTGGCTGTAGCAGCTTGCTCCTTCTGTTTGAGCTTATATAGTGCTCCATTAATTTAATTCAGGCCCACCCTGAATGGGCGGGCCAACATTTCCATGGAAATTTTCCAATCAGAGTCATCACCCGCAGTTGGGTGGGGTGCATCTCCATGGAAACACTCAAAGAATTATAATCTAATTAACACTGATAGGTCTGCTCACACAAGATTACATCAAAGATAATGGCGTTTGTGGGACATGATATATTCAAACTGGCACATTCTACCCTCTGGACCCCAAAATGACATTATCTTTCCATATACAAAATACATTCATCCCACAACAATATCACAGAAACTTAAATCATTTCGTTTACAACAGTTAAGTACAAGATTCCATCAGAATCAGTTATAGGTGTGGTCAGTCCTAAGGCATAATTTTCCTTTAGCTGTGGATCTGTGAACTTAGAACAAGTTAGGTACTTCCAATATACGAAAGAGGGACATTCATAGGATAAACATTCCCATTGCCATAAGGAGAAAGAGTAGGGAAAATAGGATTAACAGGACCAAAACAGTTCCTAAAACCCACAGGACAAACTTCATTAGGTTTCAAAGTCTGAGAGTCATTAACAGAATGACGTTGCATCCTTGGGGCTTGAGAGAGCAGGAGCCTAACACTTCTTAAGAGCCTTTGTGGCAGCCCTTTCCTCTCCAAACACTTGGGTGAGTGCTCGAACGTATCCACACATTGGGGCAACCACGTTCTCGGCCACACCCTCCTCAAACATCGGGGCAGCACCTGGATTCCCTTCCATCTCTGGGGCACACGCTCAACCCCTTCAGAACAGTGTGGTGGCAGCCAGGCTCTCCCCAATTCCCTGGGAATGTACTCCACCCTCTTTGGGGCTTGGGGTGGCAGAACATTTCCTGAGCATCAAAGTGGAATACCCGCCCTCGACCTCCAGGGCAAACTCATCTTTTCCATGTGTGTGGGCTGCTCCACTCTCCCAGCTCAACACCTCTTAACTCCAGACCTCAATCTCCATGGCTCTGTCTTAGAAGACATTTTTCCTTCAATTTGTTCTTGTCTGCCTCCTCCAGTCCAAACAGGCAATGGCTCTGTCTATTATCTCACAAACATTTTGTTGGCTTTGCATGAAGCACACAGGGTTTAACACTATCAGACAATAGGACTTTCCACAAATCCTTTCTGTTTAACTCCTTTTCCAATCTTGGCTTGCACTGAAGTAGCGGCTGGGTTCCACGTTCGGTTACATCCTCATATTGGGCTGTAGCTTCTGGGATTCCACCCCTTTGAAGCCCATAATTTTCCAGGCCATCAGCTTCTGGTTTCTTTGAACCGAAGAGTTCAGTTCTAAGTTTATCTCTCTCTGCTTGCATTTTACTATAAGCTGCAAGGAGAAGCCAGGGTACATTCCCCATGCATAGTCTGGAGATCTCCTCAGCTAAGTATTCCA
>PVKY010003164.1:0-14279 GCA_004027775.1 Bradypus variegatus | reverse complement strand
CTGGAAGGCAGCCTTAAAAATTCAGGGGTCTGGAGGAAGAGGAGACGCTTAAACCAGGTTTGGTCAACAAGCATCTTGCTCCGCTGATCAGTGGGGACAAGCAGTTCAGCTAATCATGCATGAGACAAAGAATGGGGACGTGGGGGGTCCGTGTCCTGCCTTGTCACAGGTAAAGGGATGGGCACCCGTGAGTCTTGTCTAAGCCACATGGGGAAGGGGCCTTTGCTGACAGCTGTTTTCCTGAACACAGAGGGTGGGGGGGATTTCTTAACCTTTGCTGTTTTCCAGATCACGGGGCTTGGGTAAATTTTAACATTGCCAAGGGGACGTGACAATGGCAATTTACTTACAGATGTTTTAGAAAAAATACGTGTACATGTATCGAGAGACAGAGAATCATAAAGCAAGTGGGGTGAACGGTTAACAAGTGGAGAATCTGGGTGGAGGGGTGGGGGCAGTGCTTGGTCAGATTCTTGCACCTTTTCTTTAGGTTTGAAATTTTATCAAAAGAAATATCACCTTGTTCAGAAGAGTCTGCTTAGGGGAGTGGCGGGGCAGCGTCAGCACCCGCAGCCGAGGCTTTGGAGAACGTGGACGGTGAAGGAAAGGAAAGTTGGGGGTGATCACCTGAGGCCTGAGAGTTTTAAAGGGGGGAACGCGGTGAAGGAGTAGGTGCCTGAGCACATCTGCAGACTGAACCCCTTGAGCCAGACAGGGGGAGGACGCAGGGAAGGAAAAGGGCCCGACAAGGCGGGAAACCCTAAAACGCGCGGATGAGCCTTGGAGTGGAACGGGGGTCGCTTCTGAGCAAGGAAGCAGAGGAAGGGTGGGCGCTGGCGAGGTAGGTGGGCGTTGGGGACATTTGCCGCCCGGATCTCAGTTGCCCTCCGCGGGGGGTGGGGAGGCCAGCAGCCGCGGAGCACCCCCTCCTTCCAGCTGGAGAGACGTCCGCCTCGGGGACCTCCCTGCCCACCGGGGACCATTCCATTAAAAAAGCTCCGCGCGCGGTGGCCCCCGGCGCGCCGGGACCCGCGGCCGCAGGAAGCCGTTGCCCTTTTAAGGCGCGGGCCCGCGGCGCGGTGAGTCAGCGGCGCGCGCCCGCCCACGTGGGTGCGGACCCGCGCCGCCCCCGCGCGGTCTGCGGGCGGCGGCCTCGGGTGGGCCCGGGGGCGGCGCGGGCCGCGCAGGAAGCGGGCTCTCGGGCGTGGGGCCCATTCCTTTCCCCTGAGCCAGGCGTCTTCGCGCTTTATCCAGGTTATTTTTACGCGTGTAGAATTTTCCAAGGGAGCACTTGTGCGGTGGCACCTTCTTCTCGTGGCGCTTGCGCTTGGAAGACATGGTCAGGGTTATTTATAACCCGTGTTTATTTTTGCTCCGCGCCCAAACGTGGGCCTTCTGTGCGCGCCCGGCGAGCAGAGGTCGACCTGGTGTAAATCCTGGTGCTCCTACCGCAGCGTCCACTTCCTGGGTTTTGTTTACTTTTTTGTGATCTGGGGGCGCCCCTGGGGATCCGAGAAGGACAGCCGGACAGAGCTGTTCACGGGCTGGGCTCGGTGGGGAGATGCGGCCGGGAAACGTCAACAAACCCTCCTCCCGCACCCCCCAGCCCCGAGTTGTAAACTCGGGATTCCGGGCACCTGAAAACAGCAGGTGTAGTACAGGGTGGGTTTAGGGCGAGGCAAGTGGGTGCAGAATTTAAGGAAGCAGGGGAGCACACACACACAAAAATAGGATAAATAACACTTTAATGCAATATTTTATAAACTCGAAATTAATGCAAACAATTCATGGTGAACAAAATAAAATTTAAATAAAGACAGAATCAGTGGCAGGCAGGAAGGAGGAAGCTGATTAAATGCCACGTCCCCCCCTTCTTTAAAGGGGCTTTCCTGGGCCTGGCAGGTCACTTGCGAGGGGCCATAGCTGACCTCTGGGTTTCCCTGCTTGAGGACTCAATACTCTTTGTTAAAAAAAAAACAGGTTTGTTCTCTGGGGAAGTCTCAGAAGCCAGTTTCCCGCAGCCTGCGACTCGGACTGGATGAGTAGCTGTCGTGGAGCTGGCTCCGCAGTCGGGGCTGTCCAGGATTGCGATGTAGGAAATGTCCCCTTTGACACATTCCCAGTCCCTTCGATGGCGCTGCAGGGTGAACTGAGCCGTGGAACCCTGTGGTTCCTTCAGAAGGGGGAGCCCCCTGCTCACTCTCCGGCCTCCCTTTGCCATCACACCCCTCTTTTCCCCTTGGCCCCATCTAGCCATGTTTCCTAGGCATTTTCAGGACAGGCGCTTGGATTTAGGAAAACAGAACTTAGGAATCGTGCTTTCAGATCATCGTCATCCCGTTAGATCAGTGGAGCAGTGACACTGGGCTTTAGCATTGAATGACAGTTTAGCTTTTGATTGTCCCTTGAAATCAGACACACACCAAACTCCATGTGACACCAAACCCCGTGTCACAGACACAGCTTGGTATAGGGAAGTTTCACACTGTCACTCCAAGTTCCCCCAAGTAAGGACTTACTCCCCTCTCCTTCCACCCCAATATTTGATGGGACGTGCTCTCTGCCAAAAAGAGAGGCACTTTAGGAATGTAAAATACAAGGCGTGCCATAAAGAGAGATTTCAAGCCGCTTCCCTGCAGCGCCCACCCATTTACCAGACAAGTCCTTGCAGAATTTTCCCAAGGCCGCCCAGAGAGGGCACAGACGCGTGGACCTGGGAGACCATTCTGCACAAACTCTGGATTTTGACTTGCATGTTTGATGCTTCGCCCTGTAGTGGGATTGCTCGGCTTGGGGGAGCCTCCAAGGGTACTCTTGGGGGTTCTTGGCAGCAAGGCACCACTTGACTGCTGAATAAACCCCGTCTTGGTACTTTTTGCGTTTGCCTGAACAGCTAGATGTGGCATTATCCCTCATGAGTCAGGGTCTTTTGACTTTATTTTACATTTATTCTGAAACAACCCTTTAGGCTGAAGTCATACCTCCTTCGGTTCTAGAATGGGGGCTTGGAGAGTGCATTTACTGTAAAACCCCATCGGCCTAGTGGTTGACTTTAAAAGGAAAGAACAGAGTATAATGCTCTCTTGGTTTGGTTTTGCATTTACTCTTTCCAGAAAATGGGTCTGTGGGTGAGAGTAGACCCACACTACTTAGCAAAGATTCTAAAGCCTTTTGGACTTTTGTGGGGTCCTTGTGGCATCCCCAGCGAGCAGCTTTGGGGTCTTCTTGTGTATGTTTTGCTTGTGGGTGAGAAGAAAGTGCGAAGGGGAAGGAGAAACATTAAAGGGAGGGTTGTGGCAGAAAAGACTTACTGGCTAAACTGTCCTCTGGGGCCGTTGACGACCACCCTCACTGGACACTTGGAGCCTTGGGTTCTGGAACTTCCTGCCCTTTTCTGGGGGACTAGTCACTGTTGGCAGATTTCTACATTGAGTGTTTTCACTGAGTGTTTCCTGCAGGAGGAGAATGGTGACCTGGTCAGCTGGACATTTGCTAAAGCCCCGTCACTGCATTGGGCACTGGTCAATACCTGAGATATTGGCCTGTTCCAGAGTTTGCAAAACACCCCTTCTAAAATCAGATTTCAACTTCCAGTTATTTAAAACCATGCTTTCTTCCCTTGATTTCATTTCTTTATCTTTTACCAATTTAAAGTGTTATGTTTTGAATAGTATGAAAATATTATGAAACCCATAAGAGCAAAAAGACAAAAAGTATTTTTAATGTTAACAGTAGGTGTAACTCTATTTTTGTCTAACATGATTTTCTGTGATTTAGACCTAATTTGTTTATGCATATAATAAAATTACATTTTCTTACTGTTGAATAAAAAAGAAATCCAGACATGGTAAGGAGAGACTTCACCCCAAAGGACCCCTGCAGGGGGGGAGGGGCTGCTGCACTGGAGGGAGGGGCTGTGGCAGTGGGAGGAGTCCTGACCTGGGGTCTGCAGGCACCTCGGGGTCACGTCAAAGGGGGGTTTCTTTTATAGAGAGGAGTGAGCAGCTGTGGGGAGGTGGGGTGAAGGGGTGCTGTGGTCAGATAGCAGAGCTGAGAATGCCTGATGCAGCCTCTTTTCTGGAAGGCACCCTCAAAAATTCAGGGGTCTGGAGGAAGAGGAGACGCTTAACCCAGGTTTGGTCAACAAGCATCTTGCTCTGAGTGATCAGTGGGGACAAGCAGTTCAGCTAATTGTGTATGAGACAAAGAACGGGGATGTGGGGGGTCCGTGTCCTGCCTTGTCACAGGTAAACAGGGGGCACCCATGAGTCTTTTCTAAGTCACAAGCAGTTGGGAGCTTCTTTGCTGAGAGCTGTTTTCATGCTCACAAAGGGTGGGGTATTTCTCAAACATTGGTGTTTTCCAGAAACAAAGGGCTTGGGTAATGTTAAACGTTATCATCACCTTTATACTTCCGGAGATGGGATGAGACTGTTTAAAGATGCAATTTTGTCAAACACTGGACTTTCAGAAGGAAACATTCTCAATAAAGCACTGATCATGTTCCTACCCATGAGCAAGTGTCAGTTTTAGGATCAATTGAAATTGATGGATGACTGGACTTCAGAAGGTTCATACTCTCTGCCTGGAGTTGCACTCCTTTATCCTCTCTCTTATGCACAATTCAAGAGGGGAAGGCAAACCCCATCATTAGTGCCAGAATCAGCCAGCAAGGGCTGAAGCCCTTCCTTCCGGAGCTGAATTCCAGAGACTTCCACGGAAGTGCAATGCTGGGAAGGCATCTTGAAGGGGAGGGAGTCCCAACCCTCCTTCACTGGGCTTTTTAGGAAACCTAGAAATAAGATGTGCTTCCTCTTAAATGATTTACCCTTTGCTAAATAATGGCAGTCACGTCAACTGTAATTTATTTCAACCTCACAAGTTTGGAATATGTAATGATTTACATACATGTTGTAAAAAAAAAAGTCTTGCAGAGCAAGAAGTATCAGAGGGAAAACATTCGCATTCAATCTATGTAAGAGAAAAGCATGTTTGTCATGATTTTAGAGGCCTTCATTTGTATGTCAGTAATTTGATGTTGATTTAAATGATCCTTCTGTGTTTCCTAAATAAATGTGCCAGTGTTTCCACGGAATAAAATTCTATTAACCCCAGGTTTGAGTTTCTATACAGTTTTGAGTGTAATAAAACCAAATTTCTTTTAAAACACTCAATAATTCAATTAATTAAAATGCATGATGCTCTACTTTAATCTGATCATATGATTTATTACATGATAAATAATTTGGGGAGAGAAGCATCCAATGCAACAACATAGCTTGGAGCCATTTGGAAAATTCTTTCTAGGCCTTTTGCATACTCTCCAGAAGCCTCAGAGTACTCACTTCCTGAATCTGTAGACAGATAAGGGCCTTTCCCCAACTGCAGAGATCCACAGGTTTAAACAAAACAAATGTGAATCCTTTTCTTCCTTGTAGGATTTTCTTCCCATATGCTGGGTGATTCACCGCTTGGAGGCTGTCATAGCCATGCTAACTGGTTGCAATTTGCTGATCCAAGCCAAGCCTTGATTCCTGGGTAGGAGAAAATGTGAAAGTGTAAGAAGGAAGTGGCTTAAAGCTTCCCCCTGATGGGACGGGGCAGGGACGAACCTGGGCCTGCAGTTTAGCTCTGCAGGCATAAGCCAGGGAGAGTCATCCTGTCTTCATCATCTTCATCATCATCATCACCACCTTCATCACCTTTGCCATCATCGTCATCACCATTGTACCTCCCAGGAGTGGCTGCCCACGCCGGGCCAGCAGGTGAAATGCACACCAGAATCCCTCTTGGAGTCCCATCCTTCCCAAGACACCAAAATGGCAGTTTCAGTGACAAGCAAGGAGTGTGGTTACGTGTCTTCCTGTCTGAGGAGAGCAGCGAATCCAAGCTGGTGACGGCATCCAAAGAGAAGACAAACTGGTTCGGGAAACTCTCTCCAGGTTTTGGCTTCTCAGAGAGGATGAAGTGTCCCAGAAATCGTTTGTTTATTCATTCAGCAAATACCTTTAGTGCCTCTGCTGTGCAGGCACTGTGCGAAGTGCTGGGGTTATGGGGTGGGGGGAACGGACATTACCCAAGCCCCATATGTCTAGAAAACAGCAAAGTTTAAGAAATCTGTCCCCCATTTGTGTTTTGGAAAACAACTCACTGCAAAGAACCCCTCTCTCCCGCCATGTGACTTAGATAAGACTCACAGGTGCACCCCATTTACCTGTGACAAGGCAGGACACGGACCCCCCACATCCCCATTCTTTGTCTCATACACAATTAGCTGAACTGCTTGCCCCCACTGATCACTCGGAGCAAGATGCTGGTTGACCAAATTTGGGTTAAGCGTCTCCTCTTCCTCCAGACCCCTGAATTTTTGAGGGTGCCTTCCAGAAAAGAGGCTGTGTCAGCACCAGGCATTCTCAGCTCTGCTATCTGACCACAGCACCCCTTCACCCCACCTCCCCAAACTGGCTTACTCCTCTCTATAAAAGAAACCCCCTTCGATGTGGCCCCCGAGGTGCCTGCAGTTCAGGGCTTCTCCCACTGCCACAGCCCCTCCCCCCAGTGCAGCAGCCCCTCCCCCCTGCAGTGGTCCTTCGGGATGAAGTCTCTCCTTACCAACCCCGGATTTGGTTTTTGTCATTTCAAGGACGCAGACGTGAAATCCATCCTCAGGCTGATGGATTGGTAGAAATGAAACAACCCCCTTCAATCTAGTATGAATGGAAGAAATAAGCATCTAAACTCCTGATAATTCAAAACCTAGGACCAGATGGAAGAAAACATGGTAGGAGAGAGAACAGTGCCTTCCAGCCCCTGGAGCTCAATGGCAATGGGAGGCTTTCCAGATGTGGAGAACCTGAGCCTCCTGCTGAGAGCGTGGCAGAGCAATGGACAGGGGTGGGGACAGCAAAACCAGAGTCCTGTCCCCTAAAGGAAGGAGGACAGGAAGGTGCGTGCCCCAGAGATCATACAGGGAGGCCCAGTGAGAAACAACATCTGCAGGAGAGCGAGGGTCTGGGCGATGTCTCCAGGAGAAAAAGACCAGTGACAGGTTGGCACTCCTGTGGTGGGTGTGATGGGGCTCACAGGCTCTAAGGCCGCCGTGGGGGTGGGCTGTCTGCCTGGAGTGTCTGCCTTGAGTTGCCCCCCTGCTGCCCACCAGCGGACACTGACCACCCAGGGGCCACTCATCCAGCCCCAAAGGACCAGGAGGCAGAGGTGGGGGTTTCTGTAACTTCTTCCTGCTGACACTGGCACAGGCAAGAGAGAAGATGGGGGACACACAGCTGGTTATTTGGATTTTGACTTCCTGGGCCTTGCATGTCTTAAGACACCAGAATAAGAGGCTCTTGGCTAGAAGTGGAATGCAAGGCCCAGGGACAAAAGCATGTTTGCCTGAGGACGGACGAATGGGACACAGTTGAACATGTTCAAACTGCATGTTGAGCAGAGGGAGCAAAGCTGCCAGTAGTCAATAATTTGGGTTGCCGCAGAGGACAGCAGTGGAGAGCTGAGAAAAGAAGTTAGGGGGCAGGAACCCGTGATTCCTGTGCAGAAACATGTAGGAGAGTGGCCAGGACCTCACAGGGCCCCTGCAGCTTGTGGAGTGAGACTAAGACTGAAGCGGCCCCATCCTAAATGGGAGACCTGGTCATGAATCTGCGGGGTGGGATGAAGAGGGCCCATGTGAAGAATAAGAGAGGGACAGGAATGGCTGTTGTAGACACACAGGAGAAAGCCCATCCGGTTTCAGATGGGGCTCCCCAAATGGGCAGAGCCGAGGAGGGAGGCAATCTCCCTAGGCATCTGCTGAAATCCTCTGCTCACCAAAACCACGTGGCCACACTCATTCCTTTCCCACCCATGTGTATTGGGCATTACCCATGAGCCAGGCACTGCGTTAGGTGCTGGGACAGAGGTGAACAAGACAGGCATTATCCCTGCCCTCCAGGAGCTGACGCTGGAGCAGCAGGAAGCAAGCAAAAATCAAAACCAAGCGAGTAAACAGATTAATAATTGCACGTTGACTTAGGTGCTGTGAAGAAACAAGGGGCTGAGATGGAGAATAACCGAGGGGTCCTACAGAGGGAAAAGTGGAGAGAGGAGGCCTCCTGGGGCAAGTGAAATAAACCCTGCGACCCGCAGGAGGTGGGAGAAGCTGGCTGAGCAAGGGGGAGAGGAGAGAGCAGGGTGCACAGGCTGGAAGGAGCGGAGCAGATTCAAGGAACGGAAAGAAATAGGGTGAGAGTGGTTCAGGATGAGGTTGGTGGGAAGGGCAGGGGCTTTCAGAGTTTTGAGCAGGGAGGTGGCACCGTCTGCTTTATGTTTTAGGAAGGCCACGTCTGCCGCTATGTGGAGAGTAGATTGTGGAGGCTTCTGACAGATTCTAGACTTGTCTTGTTAATGACTTTGTCTCCCAGAGGAACTGCCCCCAGGAAGCTGCCACGTATAGTGGGGCTGCTAGGCAAGTAGAGGTGATAGAAACCTGGAAGGAAATGTAAACTTAGGGTTCCAGAGAGCCAGGAAGGACAGTGGGGGCAGGGCTGGGTGTGCTCTTTCCTCTTCAGCCCAGGAGATTTCAAAAGACCTACCTGGAGGGGAGCCCTGCGTCTTGGAAAGGGAGAGCCACGCAGGAAAGTTGGGAGTTTCTCAATGCTGACTGTGTAATTACAAACGACTTTCTTTCCAGTGAGGAACTGCGGGTATTGACTCAGACATCGGTGTCATTTCACCAAGAGCTGGGAGTTTTGAGGGACAGGTACCTAACAGGGAAAGAAAGTTGCCTAACCATGGAAAAAACACGAGAAACTGATCAGGTCCTCTAAGAATCATCTCAGGGAGGCAAAAGGATCACATAAATGGGAATTTAGAGTTAGGGTCAATAAAAGTGGCTTTTATGGTTTACCTGAAGCAAGAAACAGGGGGTCTCTGCAGGGTCAAAGGTGCAATGTTGGCGGGAGCTGCAAAGGACGCAGCACGTTCGTTCCTCTCCTACGTTGTGTCTGTAGTTCCATTAAGAAGATTAACTTCAGGCAAACATGGTGGCAGGTCATCAATGAAGGGACCGGAAACCTGACCCAAAGGGACTCTCAATGGCAGCCAGGATGGATGCACCATGCGGGCAGGGCTCTCTGCAGTGTCCCCAGCACACGTGATCCTTGTTAATATCTGCTGCATGAATGAACGTATGCATGGATGAATAAATGCCAGTGCTGCTCTGATAAAGGCATGTGCAGATATCCAGGCGGGGTGGGGGGCTTTCTTTGCCTCCCCAGCATCCTTTTTGGCTGTCCCTTCCTCCTCAGGAGTCTTGGTGGGAGGCTGGCCTCACCTGCACAGTACGGTAGCTAAGGTGTGGACCTGAGACCTATGCTCCTGCCTGCCTCAGTGGAAGCAGGGATGACCGGAGGCTTTGCTCAGCGGTGCCAGCAGAGAGTGTGCAGCCTGCGCCATCGTTGCCACATTCACCATGCCAGTAGATGTGCGGGCCTGGGACCTGCCCCCTCCTCTGATCCCTGCCTGGTTTTTCTTTTATAAAAAATAGTTTTTTATTTTCAAATAAATATGGCAGTCTGCCCCAGTGGTTGCACAACTATAGTGCAACTCCAGCACCAGGAATCCCACCTTTCCTGCTGAACCCATCCCCAAATAACCCCAGAGCTGCTTTCTCTCTCTGCGAACTTGCCTGGTTCCGTGTCTGCCTGTTTGTTGCTGCCCCACCCAATGTCCTTCCAATAAAATGCCCTTCTGTCGCCATTAACCAGAGTCCTGCACGCCATTTGTAACTGAGAATCTTGACTGGTTGCTGGTTAGGAAATGTTAATGGTCCAGGAAGTTAAAACTTGGGTGGCTGTGTGGAGGCTCACAGCACAGTGGAGGAGGGAAAGCAGGCTCGTGTGTCTGGACCTGGGGTGCTTGACTGGGGGGCACGCAGGCAGCATAGCAAGACTTGCCACCGGGACAGGAGCTCGGGAAGGAGGCGTCTGAGGAGCTGGGCTTTCCTCTGTGAGCTGCGGGAGCCACCAGAGGGTTCCAAGATGGGAAGGATCATCAAAGAGGCTTCCAACTGCAGAGGGAGCAGTGGGCTGGCAGCAGGGGGAGTTGACAATAAACAGCCCGGGAAGGTGAGTGGGGACAGCTGCTATGGGAGAAGGGGACGATTTAGGGCAATTCAGAGGGAGGGCTGGCTGGTTTGGGACTTGGTAGAGAAGTTGGGAGGAGGAGCAGGAAGGAACTAAGAGGAAGATGACAAGGGCTTTGAGTCAGTTTCTTTCACCTTCACTGCAGATTAAATAATTGAATTTCAAGGTTTCAAGGAAATGGAAAGCCATTTCTTCAGAAACCTTGGGCTCTCAGCTTTATCAGCAGCAGTCATATTGGTTTGGAGGGATTCGTGGTACAGTGCGGGAGGCAAAACGGGGTGTTTTCAGGGCTTGCTTCCTCAGTGCTGCTCTTAATGGGGAAACTTTGCTTTGGATGAGTTACTCGCGTGTTTGATCTACGTGCATGAGCTGCCTTTGGAGCTGAGAGGTTTGGGTGCGAACTGTGAGATTGGCCAAGACTGATATTACACTCTTTTCCACATCTAAGTTTACAATAATGATGCTGATGGTATCTAACATTTTTGAAGAGCTTTCTCTGTGGGAAACACTCTTCTGAATGCTGGATATCTTTTAAAGTATATCTAATAACCACTGCCCTGGGAGGTCAGTTCTGCGGCGTCCCGTTTCCCGGTGTGGTTGAGAGAGCAATGCAGGAGTCTAAGAATGTGCTAGGTCTGCTGGCCAGTGTACTTGCTAATCCCCTAAATGAGAAAGGCCACGGTCGGTCACTGGCAGCCTCTGTGGAGACCGTCCCTGGCAGATCAGAGCACCCAGGAGCAGGGCAGAGTCAACTGAAGAGAGGAAGGAGGCCTCTGGCACGCCCCATCCCTTCTCCTAACCTCACTGGCCAGGAGAGCCACCTGCTCCCGCAGGGGAGGAGTGAGTGAGGGGCAAAGGTTGGCTGCTGGGGTCCCTCTAGCACCGGACCTCTAGGTGGGGTCTCCTCCCCAACCAGGGGCAAAGAAGGGGCTGATGTTTTCTCTTGGAGGATGGTAACGGTGCTTTGCTGACATTGAGAAGAAAGCATTTCGAGAAGGAGGGGCTGGTGCCCAGTTTCTGAAGCTACAGGCACACGTGTATGTGAGGACTGAGGATTGAACAAAAACCTTCAGGACAGTAAAGGTGAAGAGGAGGGGCCAGAAATGAGAGCCATGAAGGGGACAGGATTGACAAGACTTTGTTTAACTCTTTGGATGTGGGGGTGAAGATGACCGCAAGTTTCTCACCATGGTGAGAGGTGCATGGTGCCTGGGTTACAGGAGAAGAAACAGATTGGGGAGAGAGAGAGTGGGATTGGTTTTGAAAAGTTAGAGATTTCTGGCCCCATGCAGCACCAGGGGAGAGAATCCGGCCAGAAATGCATATTCGAAAAGTCATCAGCATGTTTGTTCAGCAAATATTTATCAAGCAACTAATATATGTCAGGCACGTTCCTAAGTGCCAGGCCTGTCGTGGGAGAAAGATAACTGGCCAGATTAGAATCTAGTGGGGAAAATGGACATACAACAAACACATTAAGTGAAACTGTGATGAGAAATTACTGTAGGTGCTGTGAGAGAGTAACTGAGGGCTCTGGGAAGGTGTCTGCTGGCTGCGCAGGAGAAAACCATGCCGAGAGGAGAGGAAGAATATTCCAGGCCCAGAGAGCACCTGGATAGCACATTCAAAGGTCCTGGGGCAGGAAGAACATCCATCTGCTCAGGGAACCGAAATAAGGCCCAGGAGGCAGAGAGTCGTGAGCACAGAGGAGAGATGTGGGGCCTGGGGTTGAGGAGGGGGCAGGGAAGGTCATATTTGGATTTTATTCTAGGTCCCATGGAAAGTCATCCAAGGATTTCATCCAAGCAAGAGTAAGAGGAGGCTCCTGCAGTAGTTCAGGTGAGAGATTCTGACGGCTTGGACTAGGGAGTTGGAAGTGAAGAGATGGGCTGGATTTGAGAAATATTTTGGTGATAGAATCAATACACCTCGGCGATGAATTGGATTTGGGGGATGAGAAGAAGGAATAAAACAGAAAGACTCCCAGGTTTCTGTTTGAGCAGCGGGTGAAGGGTGCTGCTGCTTCCTGAGAGAGGGAGCCAGGTAGGAGCAGGTAGAGTCCTGAGTTCCGTCCTGTGCACCTTGAGTCTGAGAAGCCGTGAGGCAACTGGGGGAGGTATAAAGGGCTGACTAGAGACCAGGTTTTGCAGCTTGGCCCAGATGTCAGGCTCACAGTTAAAAACTGGGGAAACATCAATTTACTGAAGATGTTTAAAGCCATGGCGATGAGAGTAGGAGAACTTTTAGAGTGATAAGCGAGTGCAGGACTCAGCCCTTGGGAACCTCAATGTTTTAGAGAATGGGTAGAGGGGCTCCCGGAGAATGGGGCCAGAGGTGGTAGTTGAAGCAATGAGGGTGGGTGAGATTTCCTACAGTGAGAGCTCGGGGTGGGATGGGAGTTTCCTGGAGAAAAAGATAGGATGCCTCTAAATATTTTGAAGGCCAACCACACCTAAGAGTATAGACTCATTTTGTCTACACTCACAATGTGGTCTTTGGCTTAACATCAGGAAGAAGTACCTGTCGTGGATGGAATAGGAGATGCCCAAGTCCCAGCCCATGGCCTGGGGAATGTGAATCTTCTTGGGAATAGGGTCTTTGAAGAGCTTGTTAGTGAAGAGGGGGCCAAACTGGATTATAAGGAGAGGGAGTTTGGACCCGGACAGAGGCAGACAGCTCAGAGAAGGAGGCAGACAGTGAGCTATGCCAAAGCCAAGAACGCCATGGAGAGCTGGCGAGTCCCCGTCAGAGGACTTCAGAGGGAGCGAGGCTCAACCCACACCTGGATTTCAGACTTGAGCTTGTCCGGAACTTGAGAGAATACATTTCTCTTGTTTCAAGCCATGTGATTTGTGGTGCTTTATTACGGCAGCCCCAGGACACCCAGGCAGCGCCCAGACCCAGAACTGTGCAGAGACAGCTGAAATGACCTGGCGGGAATTCATCCTTAGATGGGCAATTGGAGGAGATGATCTTTCAACCCTGAGATTTCATGATTCTAGTTCCAGCTTATGTCCTGCACAAGAGAAAAACAGAAGAATGTGCTCCACATTAGAGCTAGCCTTTCTATCGAAAACATGAGTCGCTCGACTCAGCCACACCCCACATTTACAGGGCTCCTGCAGCGCTGCGTCCTGGGACACAGCCAATGCACAGACAAAAGCGTCGCCACGTGGAGTGAGGGCGTCCACCCAGACAGCGCCTCTCACTGCTCATTCCCTTGTTTTCCTCTTGCTCATTGGAGTGTAGCCAAAGATCAGTGTTCAAAAGAGCAATGAATTAAGTCAAGAGGTGAAAACTATGGGCTCCAGCACTTAGAACATTATTAGAAAGTTGAGTAGACATGTGCCTGTTCCCCTCTCTCATCTTAAAGTAAAACTTGCTCTTTAATTAAAAGAACAAAAAAAGTCTATATATTTACCGCTGATAGATAATGATGAAGGTACTTACACTGGATATTTCGAAACTGAGTAATTTACCATACAGACGTTTCATTCATCCTTCTAGAAGCTTCCTGTCCTGGGGGTCTTGATTAAAGCAAGTACAGAGCTTTCCTGGGGCCCCTTCAGTGATGATTCATGGAAAAGTGTTCAGGTGTTAGAAGCCCACATACAGGAAAATTTTCCATTTATCCCACAGATAAACAGTAAAAATTGCATAAATGCACCAAGTATATTTCCAAGGATGTTCATTAAGGAGTTATGTGTAATAGCAAACAAGCAGTCTAATAAAGTAGGAAGCAGCCTACGTATCTGTGCCAAAGTGTAAACAAAAACAAAAGTCTACAATGCAGTTAATCCCAAGTGTTGTTTCATTTATGACACCATGCAAAAGTGTCTTGCTTGTATCCCTTTCGGTTTGCGTCTTCCCCTCAGAAAGTGCCGTGTGTTTGTTATTCCTTCGTTGACTATATGGAGAGGGCTTTTCTGTGCAGGGGTCCAGGTGAATGGGGCTGGGAGGGTGGGGGGTAGGGCAGGGAGACGTGGCCCTGGGGTGTCCGGCCGGGGTCTGTCTCCGAGGGCAAGCAACAGAAACCAAGCCTGGCTGAATTAAATGAGCAAAGGAGACCTGGGAGAAGGACACAGGGAAGCTCCTGGTCTAGAAGGAAAAGCTGAACAAGCAGGTCCGGAAGGTGGGCGG
>PVKY010003163.1:0-22626 GCA_004027775.1 Bradypus variegatus | reverse complement strand
ACTGAGAAAATAGAAGCCTCATACAAGAGTCCCCCCTTCTCTGGACCAAACAACAGGGGGAGCATCCGCCGTATCTAGGCCAAAATCTCAATGTATTCTTTCCATCCCATCTGCTTCTGCCTTTTTAGGAACTTTACCCTAATGAGTATGCTTCTCCCTTCCCCACAGTGAGGCTCTCCCTCTCAAGTAGAACCTTCCCGTCAACACTGCACCGTGCCTAAGATTCTCCCATCTTAAAATATGTGGCTATAATGACAGCTGGCCTTTATTGGGCATTTACTATGTATGAGGCTTTAGGCTAAGGTAGAAAACCCAAACCAAACCTCTGTCAACTCCATAACACCCTATAGCTCCCACCCTATCTCTTGATCTCCCTTTTCAAGCAAAGTTCTTAAAAGTGATATTTTCCACCGTCTCCATTTTCTCATCTTTCACTCACTCCCCAGTCCACTCTAGGCTGCCTTCTCCCATCCCGTGGCTCTGCCAAAATAGATCTAACTAAGGCCTCTATGACCTCCAGGTTGCCAAATCCAGTGAACATTTTTTTTTTAAATCCTTGATCTCTCAATAACATTCAAACAACTATGTCTTTCCTGATAATGACACTCTCCTGGTTTTCCCCCTACTTCTAGCCACTCCTTCTCTGTCCCTTTGCCAGTTCATTCTCTTCTACTTGGCCATTAAGTGTTGGCACTACTCAAGGCTCAGTCCCGAGCTCTCATCTTCCTTTAAATCCTAGGAGTATGATCCAAGGGTAAAGCTTGATGAATTTTTACATTGGAATATCTTACAATGTAGTAGTTTACATTTTACATTGGTATATTTTACATTGGGATAAATATATAGAACATTTTCTGCCCCCTCCCCAAGAAGGTTTCTTCAGTTCCTTTCCTAGTCAACACAACCCCTACAAGAGCTAACCTCTTTCCTGACCTCTGTCAGTTATAGATAAGCTTTGCCTGTTCTTGAACTTCATAGAGCATATGTGTACTCAATACAGTATATAGTATATACTATTTTCTGTCTATCTCCTTTGGCTTATGATTATGTCTGTGAGATTCAGTCATGTTGTGTGTAGCAGTAGTTGGTTCTTTTTCAAAGCTGTGTAGTATCCCATTATATGAATATACTGTTCTACCACTGCTAGCCATTTGGGTTGTTACTAGTTTTTGGCTATTATAAATAAAACTACTATGAACATTCCTGTATATGTCTTTTGGTTGACATATGCACTCATTTGTCTTGGGTATATAACAAGGAGCTCTGACTTAGTCATAGGGTAGGTTTCTGTTTAGCTTTAGTGGATACTGCCAAACCAAGCCTTTTTTTCTGTTTTTTAAACTTTATATTCTATTCTTGGGCAGTCTCATCTTCACTCATGACTTCAGTTACTGTCTACACTCCAATAACTGCCAAATTTATGTCTCAGCCTAGCTCCCTCTTAGCATCGGCCCCAGTGGCCAATTTCCCATTTAACATCTCCACTTGCATGTCTCTAAGGCTCCTTAAAACCAATATATGCAAAGCCAAACTCATCCTCTTATCTCCCAAACTAGTCCTTTACCTGTGTGCCTGATCTAGTGGGCCACCCCACTCTCCACCCAGTTATGCGAACTAGACCACCTGCTACACACCATCTCCCTCCCCACCCTAGGCAGGATCTGTCAAGCCTTGACAGGTTTTGCCAGTTTTGCCTCTTAATTCTCTCTCCGAGGTACTCACTTCCCTTCTCCGCTCTGCCATCCTGTTCCAACCATCCCATGTTTCACCTGGACCACCACAATGGCTTCCTGACAGGTCTCCTAGTCCCTCTGGCTCCTCCAATTCATCCTTTCCTCTGCAGCCATGGTGGTCTTTTCAAAACACAGATCTGATTGCTTGAAATCCTTCCATAGGTTGTCTCCCATTGCTCTTGGGCAGGAATCCTTACTGTGATCTCCGAGGCCCTGCATGGTCTGGGTCCTGCCTGCCTCTCCAGCCTGCTCTCACCCACCTCTCCGGCCATACCGCCCTCCTCTTGGTTCTTGCTTCTGAGAGTCTTTGTACAGACTCTGTTCTCTCTCCATGATACACCCCCCTCCCAACAAACCTTACTCTTTACTCCTCCTTACTCTTTAGAATGCAATTCAAACATCACTTCCTCGAGAAACCTTCCCTAATTCCCCAGTCTGGGCCAGCTCTCCTGTCATTCACCTGCATAGAACCATGTTATTTCTTTCAAAGCATTTATCATAGTTTTGTAGATAAATATTTATTTTTGTGATTTTTTAAATTGATGTCTGTCTCCCCTATTGGGCAATAAGTTCCATGAGGTCAAGGCCTCATCCATGATTTTATTCTCCATTGTGTCCTTAGCACATAGGTTGTCAGTAAATATTCTATGAGCATGTGAAAGAATGAAGAAGGAAGGGATTTGGAGATGGATGACCTAATTCTAGCCTTAATCCCACTACCTGCTCTCTATGTGACTTGAAGCAGTAACTGTGCCTCAGTTTCCTCACACATCACATGGTGGTGAAGTTACTCATAGCTGCTCATTTCACTGGATTGTGCAAGGACTCCATGAGATCTCAATTGAAAGCCATAAAACATTCCAAAACTCGAGTTCAGAAAGATGTAGAGGAATCAGAAACCACTGAGTCATCACACAAAACTGACAAGAGGTACTGGGTGGGGAGTGACATGGGCAAGGGTCAAATAGCTGGAGGGCTCAGAACTGAGTGGAGTTCTCTGTGTGTGTCTGCTGGGCACCACTCCTGGGGTTCTCTGTGTATCCTTGGGAAGGGGGGGCCATCTATATGTGCTGCTTGACACTTTCCTCACCTCCCCATTACTGTGAAACACTTGGGTTTGTCTACTAGGACCGAGATGAGGGTGGGAGAGAATGTTAGAGGAGCGAGGATACTGTCAATGTATGGAGGGGTGTGTTTTAGTTTCCTTGGCTCCTCAAACCAATACCATGCAATGGGTTGGCTTAAACAATGGGAATTTATTACCTCATGGTTTTGAGGCTAGGAAAAGTCCAAATCAGGGTGTCATTGGAGTGATGCTTTCTTCCTGAAGACGGGCATTCTGGGGCTGGCTACAGCAATCCTTGGTTCTTGGTCCTTGGCTTCTCTGTCTCATGGTGATGCACGTGGCGGCCTCTTCTGACTTCTCCCTTCTCTTCTGGGTTCTGTTGATTTTCAGCTTCTTGCTTCCTGTGGCTTTTTCTCTGTCTGAATTTCAGAAATGGGATTAAGACCCATCCTGACTGAATTGGGCCACACCTTAACCTCATCCAAAGGTCCTACTTACAATGGGTTCACACTTGCAGGAATGGATTAAATTTAAGAACATACTGTGCTGGGGTACCTAGCTCCAAACTACCACAGTGTGTGTGTACCTTGTTGCCCTGCAAGAGGGCTAGGTGTCTGGGTGTAGTGATGTGTGATGTGCAGATGTGCAAGGTAGGTCTTTGTGTTGGACGGGGGTAAAATGTGTGTCCATCCATTCCAAATTCACTGTCCTTTGAAACTGCTGTATGTGTACTTACTTCCCCTTCTCTCTGGTGGGGCCCCCAAGCTGGAAGCTCCCCTTGCCCCCTTCCCTCTGGAAGCCCAATCTACTTCCCCTTCCAGGACAGGTCTGAAGGAGGGGGATGATGCCCTCTAGTGGGCATGGCCCAAATGGGCAGCCACGGTCTCCCTGGCCCAAACCTCAGCCTTGGCACACCCCACCCCTAACCCAAGTCTGGACCACTCTCTCAGATCATGAGGGGATGCAAAGGAGGAGGACCCTGCCTTCTGAGATCTAGTAGGGAGGAAGAAAACACACATGGGACAGGAAACAGAAAAGCAACACTTGAATTCATACGGGAGAAGCCCGAGGACAACAGCGGAAGGCAAGGGGTCTCTGTCTTTTCATCTCTGCAGTGACCAATCTCTGGTTGCCATGGTGTTCCCTGACTCTGACTTATGTCGCCTCCAGCCTCTGCAGCATTAGCAATTCCTGGTCTTTCTCTGATCTTGTTTTTCTGGTGGTCTTTGGGTCCTGTTCTTTCATTCTCACAGTCCGTGCCCTCAGGGAGCTCCTGGCCACTGCTCAGGCCTGAAGGGCCTTGAGCAGAACTGGACCCGTCAGTCTATTCCCTGAATGGGCACTAACTATGCCCTGCTGGGTCTGGGAGAGCTTCTTGGAGGAGGTAATGTATGAGTAGCGTTTTGAAAGATGAGTAGGAGTTTCCTTGATGGAGGCCAGAGAAGGCATGGAACTATGGATGAACCTGGTGTGTCTGGGGAGTGGGGACAAGTCCTAGGGCTGGAATCAGGATGAGGGATGGGGGGCTTGTGGGAGGGGGTAAGGCTGGAGGGTAAATTGCTTCCAGCTTGTTAATACCTTGTACTTCCTCCTGGTGGGTTTTAAGTTTACCCAAACTTAAACACTTGGGTTTGTCTACTGGGACTGAGATGAGGGTGGCAGAGAATGTTAGAGAAGCGAGGAGAATGGTCAGAATTACACAACATGGACTGAACTGGGGGGACTGCAGGGAGGCAGGGAGATAGGGATACCAGTTGAGAGGCTGTTTAGGCAAGAGATGATGAGGCCAGTCTGAGGGCAGTAGTGTAGGGATGGAGAGAGGCCAGATTTCAAAGACTCCTCTTCCTCCAGGGCCTCGGTGTCCCTGGCAGCAAAGCTGAGGTCAAAAGTCCCACACCAGTGAGTTCTGCTAGAACCTGGCACCCTGTCTCCCATCCCCAGCACACTCCAGAGTCTCTGCATGCAAATGGAGAAGTGAAGATGTGTGGGAATGATGGGGGAATGAGGAGAAGGAAGGAAGTGTGGCTGGGTCTGTGGGATGGTTAAGGAATGGAGGAGTCCCAGGGACTTGTCTAAACCCCACCCCACCCTACTCCTCCAGCCCCCACCACTACCACTGCTCCTTCTCTGGCCCCACAGAGAAAGGGTTAATCAGCCTTCCCTCCCTCCGTCCCTCACTCCCTCCCTCTCTCTCAGGTCACCTTCTTGGCCCTGGAGATTTGGCTGGTGGCTCAAGTTCCTTACCCAGTGGCCCCAGTAATCAGAGTACACAGAGGGGTGAGGGGCCTGGGGGCAGAGAGCAGCAAATTGGAGGCAGAAGGAGCCCCAGGGACTAAGGGGCTGGGGATCTGCAAGGCAGTGGGTTTGGAGGGCATCCCAGGCTGATTTCTAGCACCCCCCACCTGACCCAGGCACCCCTGTCTCTGCTCTAACTTCACTTTCCTCCACCCACCAGGAGAGAATTCCTCGAACTCCTCTCTGGGACTGTTGGAGGGTAGGCGAGCTGGGAGGGGCATTGGTGAGCTGCCAGGAAGCTTTTCAGCTGCAAGAGACGAGGCAGGGTCCCTCCTCCCAGTGCCAGGAACTCGCCATAAATGAGTCTGTGGTCAGTGAGAGACCTCTGCTAATGGAACCTGGGCTGCCCCACAAACCACAGGAGGGAGTGGGGGTGGCCACACCTGGGGGAAGTGATCTAAGTGCAGCTCAGCCTGGGGGAGGGTGCTGACCTTTAATAGAGTGGGGGTGAAGGGAGGAGAAATGGAGGTCAGGGATGGTCAGAGAGAAATTGGGGCTCAAGGGAGTGTTTGCAGGGGAACTGGGGTCCAGGGGAGTAACTGGAAGTAAACCAGGATCAGGAAAGTACTTGGAAGGGATCTGGGGGTCAAAGGAATAATTAGAGGGGAACTGAGGTGTAAGAGCTTATTGGGGGAATTAGGGGTCAATGAAGTAATTGGAGATGAATTATGGGTCAAAGGGGTTAGAGAGGAATTAGGGGACTGAGAGACTGCCCAGAGAGTGTTGGGGGCTTGGGTATCCCGGAGGAATAACCAGGCCAGGAGAGAATCAGAGAGGAGACCCAGGATTGGGGTGGGGAAATTGAAGACCATTCATAGAATCAACCGAGGATGAAAGGGAGCATGTCATTTGGGGGCTGGGGGTGGAGGGGGGCTGTTGCTGGCTTGAGGCCATCCTGGCAATAGGAGCTGGGAACTGCGCTGAGCCCCACCTCGCTTAGGGGGGGCCCCCTCCTCTCCATCAGCCTTTCCCACTGATATCAATTATTCATCAGCCAGACGCCCGCCCTCCTTGGCAGGACAGGCTGGTCCTCCATGCCCCGCCCCACCTGAGCCACACATCCACAGAGGCTCGGCAAGGAGACGGCCAGTTGGGCAGCGCAGACCTGGCGGGAGGGTTGGGTGGCCAGTGTGGCCAGACCCTGTCTGGGGTCACATCTCCTTCCCCACCGGCACCTTCCCCCTTCTCCTGCCAATAGCCTGGTACCAGGAAGTCCCTGGAGAAGATGCCCATCCAGATCTTTTGCTCTGTCTCATTCTCCTCTGGAGAGGAGGCCCCAGGACCCTTGGCAGATGTTTGGGGTCCCTGCCAGCAGCAGTGGAATATCTCAGAATCCGAAGAGGAAGAAGAAGAGAAGGCAAAGGAGGCAGCGGAGGAGGAGGCTGATGAGGGGGGTTTGCCCATGGACTTGGTGGCCTTTGCCAACAGCTGCACCCTCCACGGTGCCAGCCACGTCTTCGTGGAGGGGGGCCCGGGGCCGAGACAAGCCTTGTGGGCAGTGGCCTTTGTCCTGGCACTGGGTGCCTTCCTGTGCCAGGTAGGCGACCGCGTTGCTTATTACCTCAGCTACCCACACGTGACTCTGCTAGACGAGGTGGCCACCACGGAGCTGGCCTTCCCGGCTGTAACCCTGTGCAACACCAATGCTGTGAGGCTGTCCCAGCTCAGCTACCCTGACTTGCTCTACCTGGCTCCCATGCTGGGGCTGGATGAAAGTGATGACCCCGGGGTGCCCCTGGCCCCGCCAGGGCCTGAGGCCTTCTCTGGGGAGCCCTTTAACCTGCACCGCTTCTACAATCGCTCCTGCCACCGGCTGGAGGATATGCTGCTGTATTGCTCCTACCGCGGGGGGCCCTGTGGTCCTCACAACTTCTCGGTGGTGAGTGGGGGCCCATGCCTGGCACAGCACCCTGAAGGTGTACCCCCCTTGGCTCGCCCTGCTCATCACCTCCTGGGGCTGGGGCTGGTGACCATGCTGCCCACCTCTCCACACCTCACCTGGCCCACCCACCCTGTGTGACATGTCTTAGGCCTGAGCCAGAGTTTGCCTGGGAGCCCCAGGGTCCAGAGCTGGGTTAACATTCCCGGGTGCCCACACCAGTACAGTTCTCCCTATTGGAATCTTGAAATACATCTGTACTATGTGGCAATGAGCTGGCATTGATACCCTAAGGCCCTGGTATCTCTTTAAATATCCTTCCCCATGCTTCCCCACATCTCCAGACCTCCCAGTCTGGTAGGGTCCCAACACTTGCTCCATCTCTGAGGTCAACCTTTGATCTGCTGGTGGGTGCCTGTACCTGACTAATTGTGAACTATTTTGAACTATCACTCCTGGGCTGGAGCTGGGGAGGGGCCACCTGGTGACTGCAGGTGCAGGATCAGGGGTTGGAGGGGCTGGAACAGCCCCCACCTCCAGCCCACCATGCCCCTTGTCAGCATGTTAGCAGCTCCCACAGCAGGGACTTTATTGCATCCTTACTTGTTCTTCCTGTTCTCTGTGCCACAGACCTCCCTTCTCCCTCAGGCTCTGCATGTCCACAAGGTGAACAACAGGCCTCCTCTAAATCCTTTCCATCCCCACCAACTCTGACCCAGGGGTCAGGGACCCTCTTCCCAGAGAAGCCCAAACCCGTAGAGTCTACCTCAGCTTGGCTCTCCCAGCCAGGTGTCTAGGGCCTTCTGTGCTGAGGGTAGACCTGCACCCCATCCTCCCACCAGTCTGGCTTCCAGCTCAGTCTGGCCTGACTCCTCCTGCCATTTCTCTCCCCAGACACCCACCCTCAGTCCCCTTCTCCTCCCTAGTGTAGGAGAAGGTGGGTGTCATCATTTCAGTGCATGGTGGACTGACTGAAGACAGCATGGACCTGGGGGATTTTGGCCACTGGGCATCAGGCAGGCCAGCAGATGTAGGAACAGCGGTGCAGGAAGGGGTCAAGCTGACTTCCTCTGGACCTAAAGGTAGAGAGCAGACACTTGCCACCCAGAACCACCAGGTGGCAGCAGCAACCAACTGCGCAGCAGCACAGCCCTCTTGAGTTAGGGCAAGGCTAGAACCACCACGAATCCCTCACATGGTGCAATAGACTGGAAGGCATGGGTGTGTGTCCAGTCTGGCAGTGGGGCTAGGGAATTAGAAGTCTTTCTGGAGGGGGTTGGAAGAGGCTGTTCTAGGAAGGGGGAAGGAAGCAGAGACTGTTTCCTGCTCCCCACTCCCAATCACACTACACCTCTGTCCTGAAACTTTGTCTTTCCCTTTCTTTGGCCTTAGTTATACTCACGTTATGACTTGCTTTTTGGACTTTGTCACCATTGAGCACTCCATTTGTGGGAAACTTGGGTACATTCAGGGAAGTTATGGGGAAAGGGCCATGAAGAACTGGTTGTGTTATCAGAGCAGTGATAAAAACTGTGTGGGGGTGTGGAGTGGGGAAAAGGTTGGGGAGATTGCCAAGATAACTTCTGAGGCCCCCATAGTTCTGCAAAAGCATTATTAAGCTTATTATTAATTATTATTAAGCATGCCACATCCAGTCCCAAATGCTGGGAGAAGAGGAACTGGTGCTTGGGGGTAGGCATGGTCTTTGGTATGGCAACCGAGGCTACTGTCAGGCCCTAGTGATCATGGGACAATGATGACCTGATGGCTGGGGGAAACCAAAAAATTCAGCTTTGTTTGGGAGAAGGTCTTGGTGAGAGCAGGATTTCAGATGGCTGGGGTGAAATCCAGAAGAGAATAGGTGTCTCAGAAGGCTCCAGGAACTTGGGCGAGCGAGGACAGGTCCATGGAGGGACCAGGGGTCTGGCAGTGTTAAGATCCTGGTGAAGGGGGCATACTGTCAGAGTCTGGTGGGAAAAAGATTGCCACTCAGTCAGCTCAACTGAGAAGACTTTAACAAAGGGAGGTTTACAGAGCTGTGGGCAGGATGCAGGGAACCAACGAGGGAGGCTGAGGCACTAGCAATAGTGGGAAATGTTATCACTTGTAGGCTGAAGGAGCACAGGGAGGAAATGGTGCTATGGAGAGGGGCCTGCTGGCAGGATCTGTAGTCATGTGGGGTGGAAGCCAGTGCCAGGGCGACAGGGGGGCAGGGAGTGGGGAAAAATGAGTATCTGGATCTCTCTCTCTCTCTCTCTGCCCCTGCCCTCTGATCCCCTACTGATGCCTCTCATTGGCCAAGTCCAACCAGAAGCCTGTCCAGGTAGCAAAGGAGTTCAGGCCATGCACCCACAAGAACCAGTTTTCCAGGGCACACAGCAGGGCAAAGGAAGGTGGAGAAGGAGAGGGAGACAAATGGAGAATGGGCTACACAGGAGATGTCATTCCTGAAGGGTATCAAGATTTCAGTAGCTGGGGGATCTGGGCCAACCATGCCCCTTGGTGGGTAGGGCATGCTGGCCGGAATCTCAGGCTCTCCACTCTGCCCCCACCAGGTCTTCACACGGTATGGAAAGTGCTACACATTCAACTCGGGCCGAGATGGGCGGCCGCGGCTGAAGACCATGAAGGGTGGGACGGGCAACGGGCTGGAGATCATGCTGGACATCCAGCAGGACGAGTACCTGCCTGTATGGGGGGAGACTGGTACGTCACTCTCCCCAGGGGCCACCTGGCCCTGGGGATCCCTCCTCCAGGGCTTCCAACTCCAGCCTTGACCAGGGGACCCTGGGCTCTGCCATGGGGCCTAAGGCAGAGCTTGGACCCTTCTCCCATCCTCCCAGCATCTCACCACCTCGTCTCCAACCCTACCTGTCTTCCACACTCAGATCTCTCTGGCTCCTCCTTCCTGGCTCCGTTACTCTCCAAGGTAACCAGCCATCTCTTTCCATCAGTGGCCACCACTCACTCTATAAATAACTCCCTCTTTTCTTGGGCTGCCTGCTGTCTCTCTGGTCTCGGGTGCCTTGGGGCAGAGAGAAATAGGGGAAAAGGGAGGGAGAGAAATGGAGAGAGTCTGAGATAGTAACAATCTTCTAGAAATAATCTGAAATACTTAGATGCCTAACAGAAGCCAGGTAAGGAAAGATCTGTGTAGGATTCAGGGGTGATGGCAGCAGCAGGGAGTTGGTGACCCAAAGGACGCTGGGGGTTGCCTAGGACCCCATAGACCTCCTAGCCCAGTCATATGCTGTGCTTATTCCCAAGAAACACAGGAGAACCCCACCTCAGAGGGGGACCTGGGAGGCAGAAGCCCTCCCGACACACACACCCCTTGTTCCTACAGATGAGACGTCCTTCGAGGCAGGCATCAAAGTGCAGATCCACAGCCAGGATGAACCTCCCTTCATTGACCAGTTGGGTTTTGGAGTGGCCCCGGGGTTCCAGACCTTTGTGTCCTGCCAGGAGCAGCGGGTGAGAGGGCCTTGGGAGACTGGGCCTGGGGTAGGGTGTTGAGAGGTCAAGATGGAGGGGTGGGTGATGAGTAACGGGAGGGACAGGTGAGCTAGGGCCTGGCTGGTCAAGCAGGAATGATCCAATGAATGGGAAGTCTTGGAGAACTCAGAGGCCTGCAGAGCCAGAGGAAGGAGGGGGGCGGGACTCCTGTGTTCTAAGTCTTGTCAGAGAAGCCCATCAAGATGATGTGGAGAGAAGTCTCCACATCCTCCCAGCTCCCCCAGCTCCCCCTGCTCTCCCAGCAGCTCATCTACCTGCCCCCGCCCTGGGGCACCTGCAAAGCTGTTACCATGGACTCGGATTTCTTCGACTCCTACAGCATCACCGCCTGCCGCATCGACTGTGAGACACGCTACCTGGTAGAGAACTGCAACTGCCGCATGGTGCACATGCCAGGTCAGGCCACGAAGCTCCCTCTGAGCACAATTGTGGGGTCCCTCAGCCTGCCCTGCTGCTCACTAGCTCCTTATCCATATCAATCTCCTGCCACCATGGAAGCAAGGACAGCTGGCTTCTCCCCACCCTCCTTTCAGGCCCATTCCATACCTGTGTGACTCATGTCTTTCTGACCTCAAAGCCTACCTGTGCCAGGGAGGGGTTGAGTCCACAGGGGTGGGTAGGAAGTGTCCAGAAGGGACAGACCATGTGTGAGGGCATCAACTCCAGGGCAAACTGGCTGGCTAGCCCTCCCCACCCATCCTCTCCCAGCTTCCACCTTCTAGGCCTTTGGTTCCATCACTATCGCAAGATCCCTTTAATCTTCACCCTGCACCACTGTCTTTTCTCCACTGTAGGGGATGCCCCATACTGCACTCCAGAACAGTACAAGGAGTGTGCAGATCCTGCACTGGGTGAGCACCCCTGACCTGAGCCAGTCTGGGGGAGGGAAGGAGGTGCTGCCAGACTTCCAAAGGTTTCAAATAACTCCTGGACCAGGTGTCACCCTCCTGTGTCTCTGACTTTAGCAAGGCTGGCAACAGCATCTCCAGAAGGCCCTTAGGAAAAATTAATGGGTGTCACCTGGGAGAGGCCCTCATCCTCTCTCATCAGCACCTCAGCCCTGGTGGAGCAATGGAACCTGGGGGCCCTGAGGGAGTGAGATAAAGGATTAATATCCATGGGGAGGCCGGGAGAAGATCAGCACCACAGGGGACTGGGGGAGGGGGCAGAGCACAGGTGAAGGACAGAGATGGAAAAGAGAAGGGAGCCCAGGATTCCTCTGGGCGTGTGAGAAACTGGTGCCTTCCATCTGGCTACCGCATAGACTTCCTGGTGGAGAAAGATCAGGAATACTGCGTGTGCGAAATGCCCTGCAACCTGACCCGGTATGGCAAGGAGCTGTCCATGGTGAAGATCCCCAGCAAAGCCTCAGCCAAGTACCTGGCCAAGAAGTTCAACAAGTCTGAGCAGTACATAGGGTAAGGACTCTCCTGTGCAAGGCATGGCTCTCAGGCTGGGGACTGCGAAGGGTACGAGGTGGGGGGCTTGCTGGGATGCAGGCAGGAGGGTCCAAGAAGCATCCAACAAGTCTGGGGTGGGCATGGAGGAAAGACCAAGCCATAATAAGCAGGGGAAACACCCCTTTCTCCCCACCCCCCTTGCTTTATCTTCTGTCTTCATCCTTGTTGCTGTCACTGTGATCATCCCACACTACCAAGTGTGCAGTGTCTTTTCCTATTCACCATCTCATTTAATCCTCACACAAGGTACATATCTCCATTAGCATCTCATTTTATGGATATGGAGACTGAGAGTCAGAGAGGCTAACTTGCTAAGGTCACCCAGCGAGTAAGGGGCAAAGCTATGACTTGAACCTGTGTTTCCTTCCCCAACGTCACTGCAGGGAGAACATCCTGGTACTGGACATTTTCTTTGAAGTCCTCAACTATGAGACCATTGAGCAGAAGAAGGCCTATGAGATTGCAGGACTCCTGGGTGAGCTGCCGATGGCACCTGTCCCTTCCCCTGCGGTGAGCATGGCCTGGCTCCCTGCCACCCAAAGCAGGATGCTCACCTCTATCCATCCCAGAAACCCTTCCCCAAACCGTTGTCTTGGTAGGTGGTAGGGGGAGGGAGCTGAGCCTTTTCTTAGGGCAAAGTGAAAGAGAGAGGCCCATGGGCATGGAGGGTGGGACAGGGGGTGGAGATGGGGACTGTTGTACATGTCCCTGAAAATTGAGACACTAAGTATGCTGGGTGTTTTGAAATAATACCTATGCATTTTAGAAAAGTATAACCATGATGCAGAAAAGCAAAAATCCCACTGGAACCTGGCTTTGCACTCCTTCTGTACGAAGGTGGTCAATCCCTTTGTGAATGGAATTTGTCCGCACCCGTCACAGTGGGCCCTGCCGCCGTACGGTGACCCGACCTCACTGACCCCCGCGCATCCCTCGTGCAGGTGACATCGGGGGCCAGATGGGGCTGTTCATCGGGGCCAGCATCCTCACGGTGCTCGAGCTCTTTGACTACGCCTATGAGGTAAGCGAGGGGGCGGGGCCGGACGCCGAGGGGCGGAGCCACGGAAGGGGTTCCACTCCGCCGCCTGTCGCAGGTTCTTAAGCACAAGTTGTGCCGACGAGGGAAGTGCCAGAAGGAAGCCAAAAGGAACAGCGCGGACAAAGGTGTGGCCCTCAGCCTGGACGACGTCAAAAGACATGTGAGGAAGCCAGCGAGGGGCGGCTGCGGCCCCGACCCTTCCCTCACCGCCCAGGACCCCTCCCCGTGCCTTGGCACCGTCTTTCCTCTGCCCCGCCTCCCCACGCTCCGGTGCCATCCTTGGCCCTTCCGATGACCAGTCTCTGTCCTGTGTGTGCCCTTCTCCTAGAACCCGTGCGAGAGCCTCCGGGGCCATCCTGCCGGGATGACGTACGCTGCCAACATCCTACCTCACCATCCGGCCCGAGGCACGTTCGAGGACTTTACCTGCTGAAACCCCGCAGGCCACTGTACCAAAGGCCTCGATGGGGAGGGCTAGGAGAGCAAGGAGGGCCCCCTCGCTGCCCCCACAATCTGCCCTGGGGACTCCCCCAACCTCCCCTTCTAGGGCAGACCCCCACTCCTGGGCAATCCTTTCCTCTCATCTGTGGTGAGGAAGGAGTCTTGACCACAGAATACTCTCCCTGCCTTTACCCGTCCCCCCCACCCTTTTTTTTTTAAACGAAAGCCAACTAATCTAAAATTGAAACTAAAAAGAGAGAAGGGGGCAAGGAACCTCAGGCTGCCCTTCTCTGCCCCATGCTGCCTCCCCCAGCTCCCAGCCTGAATTCTATCTGTCATCTGAGTGTCCACCTCCATTCTGCTGCCACCAGTCACCAAAGCCTCCTTCCATTGCGGGGGTGGAGGGGATCCGTGGGGTCTGGAATTTGGCCCCAAACCTGAGAATGTACCCTGGGGGGGAGGACTGGGAGGGGGTTCCCCAGCCTTAAGAGACCCTCTTAGCACCCCCCACCCCAACCCCAAGTCTTCAGGCAGAAAAACTAAGACCCCAGTCCCATTCCTTCATACTATGTGGAGTCCCCAGGGGGCTGGGTGGGGAGACCTCCTGAAGAAGTGGAGATGGGGGCAAGATGTGGCCCTGGTGCTGTAGGCCACACCCTGTTACTTACAGGTTCACCCCCAAACCAGAGCTGTAGCTGCTGGAGAGAAATCCCAAGAGGCAGCCCTCCTCTTTCATCCCATGAAAGACCCTGCTGGTTGGTTTCCAGCTCAGGGAGAGGGGCACTGTTGCCAGACCTCACTAGTCCCTCTCCCAGGGGCCTCTGCAGAGGGCCACATCCATAAATTTTCTTATGGAACTCTCCCAAGTCCTTTTCCCCAACTCCATTTGCTTCTCTCAACAACCTCATCTGCATTTTCTATTTCTATATGATACAGACTCTATATTACTATATCTCTGTATATACTTTTCCCCAACCCTGTCTGTCTCTCCCCATCCACTCTTGTCTCTGAGAACCATCTCCCTAGCCCAAGACCCCCCTTCTGTGTCTGCTCCCTCCCTGGTCTCTGAATGCCTTCGCCTGTATAAAGAGTTGGACTCTCTCCCCTGGTGTCTGTACTGTGTACACACATCCCTTTGAGAAGCACAAGGAGACGACACACGCATTGTAATCTTCGCACTGTCTCGGTGGCGACATAAAGGAAGCTGTGAATCACAAGCTCTGCCTCTTTCTGGCCTCATCCTCTCCTCCCAATCCGGGTACCCTCTGCCCTTCCTGCAGCCTTAACATTACCTTCCTCTGCTCCACCCTGCCCACTACCCTTTGCCTGGCTAGCTCCAGCCCATGGTGGGTGTGGGGGAGGGTTGCTACAGAATAGCCCCCATCCAGGAGATGGAGATCTAGTCTGGACACTAAGCCAAGGAGGATCCCTCTTCTAAGCTGGCAGCTGGAGTGTCAGAGACAGAAGGAAGTTAGCGGTCAATGACTCCTGCAGTTGGGGCAGCTGGGCAGTGGGCTGCGATAGGAAGAAGCTGAGGTCCTCAGTCATGGCCTTTCCCACCTTCTGGGTGCCCAGCCCCCTTTTCTCACTTGATACTCAAGCCTACCACTCACATTTTCTGGTGAGGTAGGGTGTGGTGTAGGAGGAAAGAGACAGGCCTAGAGGAGGTGTTGAAAGCTCTACTGTTCTGTCCCTCCCTACCTTAATGAGAGGCAAGTGAGGGAGAGGGCCTGCCCCCTCTCCCTTCCACAGACATCCCACCCAGGCCAGAGTCCTAAACCCTTCCCAGGCCTTCTCTGCCCAGCCATCTCTTGGTCTCCAACCCTGGAACAGGACCTATGGGCAGGTCACCTGTGCATTGGCCTGGAGCTGGTGAGTGAAGCTGTAGGATCTTTGGCAAGTCTTGATTCGTAGGAGTTCCTTAGAGAGCAGACCTCCCCAGAGGGAAACAGCGGCAAGGCCAAAAGTATGCACTGGATGGGGGAACAGCAGGTGGGGCTCTGGGTGATGCATGCCTCTGGTCTAATAAACTGGGTTCCAACCATCTCCTTTTCAGTGTTGTTCTTCACTTATTTGGAAAGTAATTTAGGGCTTTCCACCAATTGCCTAATGCTGAATTTAGCTTGGGACCAAAGAACCAGGGGGAAGAGTAAGAACAGGGTCTGAGTAGGGAGGTCCTGCTCCTCCTGGGACCATCACTCTGGAAATGGTATGAACCACTGGGCAGGGAAAGAGGGAGGGGCCAAAGACAACAAAGACCCCAGGAAAGTCCCACCACAAAGATTCTTTGGAGAGGAGGGCAGAGTCAAAAGTCAAGATAAACTGGAACTGAAAATCTGGAGGCAGATTAGGTTGAAGAATAGGGACAAGTTGGGTTGAAGTTCCAGAATAAGGTGGTTATTTTATTTAGAAGCCAGGAGATGTGGATTCTAAGCTCCACTTTGCTACTAACTTGAGGGATGACCTCGGCCAAGTCATTTACCTTCTGAGCTCCATTGTAGAATGGAATAAACTGCGTTCTCATCCTAAGCTCCCCGGAGATACAGCAATAGGGAGAGAAACGAAAAGAAATCAAAGCGCTTTGGAAGGTTAAAGGCGCTGCGCCTAGATGAAGCAGTTACTCGCCATCCTCTGCCTCAGAAGGTTGCGGCTGGGGCTGGGTCGTTTCCCAGGTCCTTGTCTTCCTCCGGTCGGCCTGAGGGCGCTCGCTCCTTGTGCCTTTCTACCCCAGGGCTCATCTCTATGGTCTTCCCTCCCGGACCGTGAGGGCTAGAGGGAGTGGTCAGTCCAACCTTTTCCGCTAGTCCTCCCGCTCTAGCCCGCAGTCTCGCTGCCCTGAGCCTCCCGGGCCAGGCGGGCCGGCGGGCGGACAGGAGGGCGCTTGAGGGGCGCGCGGGGGACGGGGGGAGTTCCGGTTCCGGTTCTTTGTGCATCTGCAGCAGCGGCTCCGGGGAAGATGGCGGCCCGGGCGGGTTTTCAGTCAGTGGCTCCGAGTGGCGCCGCCGGAGCCTCAGGAGGGGCGGGCGCGGCGGCCGCCCTGGGCCCGGGCGGGACTCCGGGGCCCCCCGTGCGAATGGGCCCAGCGCCAGGTCAAGGGCTGTACCGCTCCCCGATGCCGGGAGCGGCCTATCCAGTGAGTAGGACGGGAGGAGGAGCGGGCGGGCCGGGGGCGGGGCCCAGTGGGGGCTTGGGAGTGACAGGGGTGGGGGAGAAGTAGGAGGGGCTCCCTTGGGAGGAATTCAGGCGCTGTGTGGGATGGGGATAGTGCGGAGAAACCGAGGAGGAGGCATTTAGCATCCCTACCTGCTCCAAAGGAGCATTGTTTCCGTGGCGAGTCAGGGTACAGGGTCAGGGTTGATGGCGTGGGGCCACGGGTGGGCATTTAAGGGCTGGAGCCCAAAGGGGATTGGCAATTCTAGTGCCCAGAGGAAGAGAGAGGGTATAACTAGCAAATTGGGGTCAGTTTCTAAGTAGGTAATAGCTGGCAAAGTAAATGTGGGAGTAAGTCAGATCCAAAATAGATAGAGCTTTTGAGTATTTTCTGGCTATCTCTTATCTTCTGGGTCACGTTCACCCATGGAATCACAATTGGAGTGGAGAAACTCTCAGTTACTTACATTTCAAGAAAGCAGAGGGTTCTCCTCTCATTGTCCTCTACTCCACCTCCCCAGTCTGGTTTCATTTAAAGAATTCAGGCATCCCTTACGTTCTCTTTCTTGCTGGTGTTAGTAGGGGAAACCATGACATTTCTGGGTCCTTTCCCCTCTGTAGCGACCAGGTATGCTGCCAGGCAGCCGAATGACACCTCAGGGACCTTCCATGGGACCCCCTGGTTATGGGGGGACCCCTTCAGTCCGACCTGGCCTGACACAGTCAGGGATGGACCAGTCCCGCAAGAGACCTGCGCCTCAGCAGATCCAGCAGGTCCAGCAGCAGGCGGTCCAAAATCGAAACCACAAGTAAGATGACCCTGGGGCAGAGGGAGGGAGGGAGGAGATCTATGAGAACAAAGGTGGTGGGAGTATCCTGAACCAAGAAATAGTGGTGCTGTGTCAGCAGTCTGGGGCTTCCGGAGTCATTCGTGAGAATGCCTCCCTTTAGTGAGGGGGGGAGCTCTTTGATTTGCGAGAAGCTTTACAGCCCCTCCACTTTTCTATAAATGGAGGTGCTGACAGCTTGTTTTCATGTTCTGACTAGTTTCGTCTCATCCTAATAACAGTATTTATTCTGAACAGTGCAAAGAAAAAGAAGATGGCTGACAAAATTCTACCTCAGAGGGTGAGTCCAGGCTGTAGGTCTTCTTGAGGATGCAGTGAGTTTGAGAATAAAGATTGTCAGCTCGAGAACCTAATTCTTATCTTTCTGTTCTTAAGATTCGTGAGCTGGTACCAGAATCCCAGGCCTATATGGATCTCTTGGCTTTTGAAAGGAAACTGGACCAGACCATCATGAGGAAACGGCTAGATATCCAGGAGGCCTTGAAACGTCCCATCAAGGTAATGCAGGAGAGTGCTAGGCAGAGAGCCAAAGAGAGGACTCGGGAACCTTCAGCAGTCTTAGTTGAGAAATCAAAGGCACAACACAGCTTACTGTGGCATTTAAATTGCATCTCTCCCTTCCACCTGCAAATGGAGAATTACATTAGGAGCGTTAAGAACAGCATGGCAAGGGGAGGGGCTCTTGCATCAGAAATATGTCCTATCCATGTTTTTGTTATAACTGTTTTCCCACCTTGGGAGCCTGGCACCTGGCATGACTTTGTCCACCTGGCATCCCAGTGTATGCATTTGCATTCAGGTCAGTGGCCTGTATTCTTCTTCTGGATGGAATCTCCACCCATCTGTGGGCCTGGGTAGATAGTAAACCAGACTGTTAGGAGTAATTTTGGGGTTTGGGGAGACCCTTATCTTCAGTATCAGACCACTGAAGCCCCACCATCAATCCTGTTTCTGCCTTCCTCAGCAAAAACGGAAGCTGCGAATTTTCATTTCTAACACTTTCAATCCGGCTAAATCAGATGCTGAGGATGGGGAAGGGACAGTGGCTTCCTGGGAGCTTCGGGTAGAAGGACGGCTCCTGGAGGATGTGAGTTCAAGGTCCATCGAGGTCGGGGTCTAGGGTGGGAGCTCCTGGGAACGAGCAGTGTCATCTGGTCTGCTAGAGGCCTTGACTGTGAGCACAGCTTCTGTTGGGAGCAACAGGGAGAGGGACACTCTGTTCTCTGTACTGAAAGATAATAGTTCTTTGTGTCTGGCTCCCACAACTTTGGCCCTCACTGTAGTATCATTATTGTCCTGGGATCTGATTTGTTGTTTTCCTTCCCCTCATGCTGCTGGCCATTGGATTTACCAGTATTTGAAGATTATTTTGTTTTTTTTTGTGTTTTTTGTTTTTGTTTTTTTAATCAAGTGAGTTTGTTCTTGGCATTCAAGGCCAAGATTTCCTCTCTGAGCCCTCAAGATGCTTGGTTCCCACTGTAGCATCTCCCTCTTCCCAACTTTGATTGGAGATACCTCACAGTTTAAGTGGGATAGATTTCTCTGACAGATTCTTATTGCTTTATGAGAAATATCAGCTGACTGGTGACAGCCCCACCTCAGCAGCTCTGTGGGAAAGCTTACCTCTCATTCCCTCGTACTCTACAGCCTTTCATTTTAAACTGCCACAGGCAAGCCAATTTGCATGCACCTTTGCAGGAGAACCAGGGCTCAGTGTCAGAGCCTTCTTCTCTATACAGGTCCATTCCATCTGCTGGTGGTGTCATTTGGTCCAAATAAAGCCGTTTTTGTTCTGGCTGCTTATTGCCTGTGATTCATTTCCCTTGTAGAGTCAGACTTTTCTCTGTTCAAACCTGCTTTTATGTTGTGTGCAATAGTTCAGCTTAGCTTACCTCATTTCTCTTGGGGAAATGAAGTGGGTAAGTTAGTGACCCTGTACATGTTACAGGATGCTTTTCCATGGTTCTGTTGCTATTGTGACTGGTTTAATATTCACAGAGGCCGACTTGCTATCTCCTGAGAGATATTTTAAAGACTTTTTTTCAGTTTTTTCCTACTGCCGTTGTGGGTTCCTTTTTTATTGGACTTTATCTTGGGAAGTTTTTTCTGTTTTTTTCCTAACATGAGCTTTCCTGTCTCTCCTCTAGTCAGCCTTGTCCAAATATGATGCCACCAAACAAAAGAGAAAGTTCTCTTCCTTTTTTAAATCCTTGGTGATCGAACTGGACAAAGACCTGTATGGGCCAGACAACCATCTGGTAGAAGTAAGTAGTTCTGCCTTCCAGACTTTGACTGTGTGTCTGGAGAATGATGGACTTGGGAGTCAAACTTTAATGTCTAGGGAGAGGGGGAGGAATAAATTGAAGGCTTTTACTCCAGATGTACAGTATCACCATTGCAGTTTGCCAGTTGACCTCCAGGTGGCACTAGCTGTGTTTAGTTCTTGTTATGCTCAAGAGCACTTTCAGTCTAATTTGTCCCACCTTTTAAATGTTCAGTCTTCTGGTTGCATGGAATGTCTACTCTATGTCCCTACTTTCAAAGGAAATTTTAATGAAGGCCTCTTGGATTTGCCAGGCCATTTCTGCATCTTGCTAGTTAATGATGGTGAGACCTAGTTATCCATATACCGTTTATACTTTTTCCTGGCAGCACTTCTAGTTAAAGGGGTTTAATAATAAGATACCAGGATTTACCAGGGTTACCTTTACAGATCTGGGACTTCCTCTTGGTCCCTGTTCCATTTAAATTCACATTCTAAATAATCAACAAAATCCTTTATTAAATGCCTAATTGTACAGTGTTCTGAAGAACAGGTTAGCTACAGGATGCTCTGGGTTATAGTCAAAACCAGAATGAGATAGTCCAGCACTCCGAGTGAACTTAACCTGCTCCTTTCTTTGCCAGTGTAGCCACGGCCCCTTAATTTCAACCACTAAGAGGCACGGAAGGTCTTTACCATCTAATAAGGGAAGTAACTCGTAGAATCAATAGAAATTTGTAAATATATGTAACTTAATTTTACAGCAGTAAAGCATAGTGGCCAGGAATATGGACTGCAGAATCAGACATACCAGAGCTCAAATCGCAGCTCCAAATTACTTTAATCTTCTAAGTATTAGTTTTCTGATCTGTAAAATAAGTATGAAACTGACTATCTCATAGGGATATTGTGAGAATTAAGTGAGATAACCTGGGTAAATAGCTTAGAATATTCTTGTACACAGAAAATACTTAGTAAATGGTAGCTATATTACTGGGCATGGGTGTATTATTCATTTTGTGGATAAAGTCATCACTGGAAATTTAGGTTATTTAAATGACTGAACAGTCAGAATTGAAAGGTTAATCTGTTTACATACAGACATTAATCCCAAAGCCATATGCAATTAAAAAAAAAGTTTATTGTGGTAACATATATACAACGTAACTTTTTCCGTATGCAGTTTTAAGAAATGCCTCATGCTATTGCTCTTCTCCAATAGCCTCAGTAATCAAAAGTTGAATATTCAGTCATCACAGAAGCTCTTCCCTCCTACCCCAGCTCTTCCTCTGGGAGAGCACCCCCTGACATCTTCCTCTCTGTAGTGGCACAGGACCGCCACTACCCAGGAGACTGATGGCTTCCAGGTGAAGCGGCCAGGAGATGTGAATGTACGGTGTACTGTCCTACTGATGCTGGATTACCAGGTATTCTGTGGTGGTGTGAGGGGGTCCAGCTTTCATAACCACATCCCATCAGCAGTTCTGGTGTTTAAGGGTTTAAGTCTCGTCATGGATATTTTGCTACCAGACTTTAAGTTCCCTAAGTACAAGGATAAGGTCTAATCATCTCCAAATTCCTCTTAGTATTTTTCTGCCCCAGAGAAAACACTACATTAATGTTTGTTGAATGGGTTGAATAGTACAAGTAGACCCAGTACAAGTAGACCCGGCTCACTAGCTTTGTTCCTGTACTCTTTGGTTCTCTGCAGCCTCCTCAGTTTAAATTAGATCCTCGCCTGGCTCGGCTCCTGGGCATCCACACCCAGACCCGTCCAGTGATCATCCAAGCACTGTGGCAATATATTAAGACACATAAACTCCAGGACCCTCACGAGCGGGAGTTTGTCATCTGTGACAAGTACCTCCAGCAGGTAAGTAATGGACTCATTCTTTTGCTGGAACCCATTGACTCACTAGTGGTACTCAAAAATCCCAAGTTCTAGCTGCTTCTCCTTTTTCCCATAGATCTTTGAGTCTCAGCGTATGAAGTTTTCAGAGATTCCCCAACGGCTCCATGCCTTGCTTATGCCACCAGAACCCATTATCATCAATCATGTCATCAGGTAAACATCTGTATGGGAGGCAGTGGTGTGCTGGAGATGGCTTTTACCAGCTTGTAAGAGCCAAGTATCAAATTTTCAGGAATTTTGCAAGCAGGTTGCTATCTATGGCCATTATTTAAAATTAAATTGTGTAAACTTATAATTAAATACATTATATTAAAAGTAAGAGAAATATATGCTCAAAACTCATCATTTTGTAATTATTTTATTGCATTTTGCTATTATCTATGCTCTTGAGGTCATTTATGTCTTTTGTGTCTGTATAGTGGAAATGCCGTATACTGATGTGCTATCACATATCTCTTCCCAACTCTGGGCAGTGGCATAATGTTGGTAGCTTAAAGTCAGCTGTGGTAGGAGTTTTAAACCACAGAAATAGGCAAATGCTACAAAAAAGGATTTTTTTTTCTTTGTGGAGAATAAGTTGTTAAACATTTAATGGCTCATCACTGACAGGAAGAATCAGCAGCAATCTTTTCTCTGGATGGTAGGGCAGTCCAGTCTGAGATTCTAACTCCATACCTCCTTCCATTTTTTTGTTCAGAAGATGAGTGAGCAGGTCATCTCCAGGCATATAGAGAGTGAAGGAAGTGACTTCCTCCTCACAGCACTCTCTCTCTTGTTGTTTATAGTCTATTTGCCTTCTTTCCTTTATTCCTTATTATTCTAGTTTGCTAATGCTGCCAGAATGCAAAACACCAGAAATGGATTGGCTTTTATAAGGGGGGTTTATTTGGTTACACAGTTACACTCTTAAGGCTGTAAAGTGTCCAAGGTAACATCAACAATCGGGTACCTTCACTGTAGATGGCCAATGGTGTCTGGAAAACCTCTGTTAGCTGGGAAGGCACATGGCCGGCATCTGCTCCAA
>PVKY010003162.1:0-22633 GCA_004027775.1 Bradypus variegatus | reverse complement strand
GGGGGTTTCTTTTGCCCTAAGAGATCAACCTCTGTCTTCGGTCCCTGGGCACCCTGCCAGCTGGGGTCACCCACTTCCCCACCTCTGCCCCAGGAATCCCCATCTCACATTGGCTCACGGTGATCCTGCTTTCCTTGCCTTGCATCCGTCCCATTCCCGGTCCTCCCTAGATGCAATCTTCACAACACCTGGATTTTGCTTTGGGGGAACACCCTCCTCCCCACGAGCCTGTGATGAACCGACCCTATGCTCAGAGTCTGGGGTGGGGCCTATAAAACCAGGCGATGGCAACCAGTGTAGTTAAGTTCCCCTGGCCATAGGGATTGGCTTAGGGAGAGTCACATGACCCCTCAGAGCCAGTGAGACCCCATGAGAGGTTTGCTTTCCAATTGCTACCCTAAAGGACCTTGCCTAGGAATAGAGTCTGTGGGGCTGGCAGATAAAATGCAGGATGCCCAGTTAGATTTGAATGTCAGAAAACAATGAATTGTTTTTTAGTAAGAAGTGTAGTGGACTGAATGGTGACCCCCTGTGATGGTTCGAAGCTGTATCTATGCCAGGAAAGATCATATTCTTAAAGCTAATCCATTCCTGTGGGTGTAGACCTACTGTGTAGGGAACCTTTTGATTAGGTTATTTCAGTGGAGGTGTGCCCCAAGTGGGTCCTAAGCCTCTTACTAGAGTCCTTTATGAGAAAGAAAAGCCAGAGGAACTAAGAGAGACAGAAGACAGAGAAAGGACACAGAAGCTCAGGGAGGAAGCCACTGAAGCCAGACGTGGGGAGCAACAAATCCCAGAAGAGAGGGGAGGGGCCGGCAGAGGCTCCACATGCCTGGCTGTGTGACAGAGGAGCCCCAGATCGCCAGCAGCCCGTCTTCAGCCTGTCTTCAGGAAGAACGTATCCTTCTGTTGCATTTCAGCAACTTTAGCAAACCAAAGCACCCCCCAAAAGATATATCTACCCCGAGTCTGTGAATATGACCTTATTTGGAAAATGGGTCTTTGCAGATGTAATTAAGTTAAGGATCTTGATACGAGATCATCCTGGATTAGGGTGGGCCCTAAATCCAAAGGCCAGTTTCTGTAGAAGAGAAGGGGGGAAGACCCCGAGGAGAAGGCGACTGGAGTGATGGTTCCACACGCCAAGGAACAGCAAGGATGGCCAGCATCCAGGAGGAGGCACACAAGGAGCCCCTCACAGCCTCCAGAAGGATACAACCTTGCTGACCCTGTGATTTGGGACTTCTGGTCTCTTGAACTGAGAGAGAATGTTTCTTTTGTTTCAGGCACCCAATTTGTGGCAATTTGTTACAGTAGCCTGAGGAAACTAATAGAGTAAATATGGCCCAAATATGTAATGGGACTGACATATACTAAAAATGTACTTGTTGTTTATCTGAAGTTCAAATTCAACTGGGCATCCTGTATTTTATTTCCTAAACCTGGCAACCCATCAAAGGGGAAGCCAAAGGGGAGGTGGTGCATCTTGGCATCATTTGAGGCCTGAGTCAAGCCATACCTAAAGCCAAACTCTCCATGCTCTTGCTGCTGAAAGATTGCTAAAGGATTTTCTGGGTCTTCTCATAGTCTTGGTCTTGGGAAACTTGGAAAGAAAGAAAGTTTCCTAAGGGCACCTCAGGCCTCTCATCTGTGCTTCGCAGTGCTCAGTGTCCAGGGAGTCTTGTTGAATAAAATAGCTCTCATATAATAAACTACCCTTATTCTCTTGAATTCTCCTCTGTACAATTCACTGTGCTGACAGCTTTATTTCTGTTACTTCCGTTCCTTCAAATATATTTGAGTTAGGTGACTATACCCCCATTTCATAAGTGAGAAAATAGAGGCCTGGAAAGTGACTTATCTTTACTTTAGGCCACTGGCCGGTAAGAAATGGAGAACTTGAACCTCGTCCCTGTGAGCCCAGAGCCCGGGCTGCCTTCTTTATAGCTTGCCCCTTCTCAGCACCCCCACCTTCCTCCCTGTCAGCCCCCTCTTAAGGAACCCAGGGTTAGATCTGACCCTGCCTTCTTCTCTCAGCCTCCCTCCTCCCACCCCCGAGGACCCCCATTAGCTGCCCACCTCCCTCCTTGAAACGTGCTGCTGAACATCTGGAGGCCCTAGGAGGCTGTTTCTTTGACAACCATTGCTTTTAAAGGTCATGGAAACTCCTGCTCCCACTGCTGTGACGTAAGCGGCCCAGGTACACAGGACTCGGGGGACAGATGGGGCTGGCAACATCTGCTTCCAAGTATCCCTGGGAGGGACTTGGCTGCCAGCTGCTGGTAATAGGAGTGGACCCCTGGCCTCTGATTTATGGCCCATTTGGAATGAGGCCTCGGGAGCAATTACTCGGTGGATTGAGCCAGGGAGCAGCCTGGGCCCTGCAAAGCAGGGAGCGGGCCCTGGCTGGCTGTGCTCCCTTCCTGGGCAGATGGAGACCATTCCGTGAGCACCTTTTTATTTATTTAAGTTACCAGGCTCCTGTGTGTCAGGCACTTCTCTAAGTGCTTCATGACCATTCACTCAGTAAAGCCTCCCTAGGAGGAGATGCTTTTATCACCCCATTTTATGGTTGAGAAACTGCGACCCCCAAAGATGATCAGCTTGCTGCTGTCACTTAGCTAGGAACATGGGCTCAGCTGGGATTTGAACCCAGACACGAGTTCCTGCTCTTAACCACCATGCAGCTCCTCAAAATGTGTGATCTTTAAAAAATGTACCTAGGACCACCAGGTACTCTGCTCAGAATACCCCAGGGCTTCCATTCACAGTTAAAATAAACCCAAAGTTCTTAACCTGTAAAGCCCTTGGTTCTCTCTCTTTTCTTTGCTCTCCTGCTTCAGTCACCTGCCCCCTTGATCTTTTTCCATCCTGTCTTCGTTTCACTTTTTGTTTTTCTTTCCTTCCCTCCCTCCCTCCCTCCCTCCCTCTCTTGTTTCTTTTATTCTCTAGATTTATTGAGATGTAGTTTCCACACCATAAAATTTACCCATTTGAAGTATACAGTTCAAATGGTTTATAGTATATTTCCCAAGTTGTGCCATCATCACCACAATCTAATTTTAGAACATTGCCCTTACCCCCCAAAAAACCCCATACCCATTAGCAGTCACTCCCATTCCTCCCTTCCCCCAGCCCTGGGTAACTGCTGTCCACTTTCTGTCTCTATGCATTTGCCAGTTCTGACATGTCCCATACATGGAATCACACAGTATGAATCCTTTTCGGTCCAGCTTCTCTCATTGCAGCATGTATCAGACCTTTACCCCATGGAATGGAATACAGACATTCCATGTATGGATATGCCACATGTTGCTTATCTGTTTGCCTGTTGGTGGACATGTAGACTTTCTATGTTGTGGCTATTGTGAAAAATGCTGCTGTGAACACTGGTATATGTGGTTTTGTGTGAACCTTTCTGGTTTCTTGACCATGTTAAGCAGGCTCCGTGGCAGAGCCGACTCCTGGCGTGCCCTGCCTCCAGACCTTCCTGTGGCTTGTCCCAGGTGTCACCTCCTCAGACAAGGCCTCCCTGGCTGCCCCTTCTGCTCTGTCATTCTCCCTGCCTTACTCAGCTTTCGTGTTCTTCATTGTCCTTATCACTACCAGAAGTCACTTTATGTGCTTACTTAAGTGCTTGCTTTCCATGTTTCCCTGTCTTGCATGGAAGCTCCAAGGAGGCAGGGTCCTGCTTAGTCTTGTTCACTGCAGGTCCTCTGGTGCCTGCCACCCAGAAGGAGGTCCGTGCGTACACGCTGAATGAATAAGTGAAGGAACTTGGGCACCAGTGACTTGCTCCAAGCCAGCACAGGGCTTCTTAGTGAGCAACACAGACTCGGTAGCTCTAAATGGTGGCCAGTGCTACTCACACTATTGCTATACCAGCAGTATGGCGCCTTACTCTTGCTAATTCCTTTTCAGGGAAGTGAGGGAGACTGAAAGTAAACCAATGATCTGATGGGGGTGCTGTGCAGGAGGCAAGAATGGTGTGGCATTTCAGAGAGGATGCATTGGCACCGGAAACCTCTGGTCTGTTATAACTACTTATGAGCCCCATGGACAAGGGCAATCAATTTTACTTTCTGTGTCTCAGTTTTCTCATCTGCCAAGTGGAAGTAAAACAGTACTTTACTGGATGGTTGTGAGAGGTAATTGAAATAACATGAGTAAAGTACTCAATGTATGTTAGCTATTTTTATATGGATGATTATAGTAATTAGGAGAGCAGAAGGAATGAGGAGGGGGGCAGGTAACTAGCGGGGAGGGAGTGGGGAGGGAGTCAGTGAGGGCTTCCTGGAGGAGGTGGCATCTAAGCTGGGACAAGTAGGAGGTAGCCCCAGGAAACAAGATACCCTTCCCTACCCCCAGCCCAGGGCTCAGAGAGACTTGATGCCACCACCTCCATCTCGCTGCAAGTCTGACAGTTGGTGTGAAGGCTCCTGGAAGAAGAGGCAACACAATAAAGGGGTTAAACTTGGAGTTGATGTCAGGTGGGGTAACCTCGTTCTCAAATGCCCCCTGGCTCCCAACTGCCCACCTGCTTACGTGGGCAACGTGCTAAACCTCCCTGAGCCTCAACGGCTTCATCTATGAAAGGGGAGTGAAGATAACAGTAACTCTGGCACAGGGGCGTGGTGAGAATTCTGCAAGATCCCAGACTTGGTACATGGAGTGTGTCAGGTCCATGTCCACCCTTGGCCTTGGCAGAATCACTCTCTATCTTCAGAGTTGCATTGCCTCCGGCGTCTGCCTTGAGCAGTGGCAAAGCAGGCAACCAGTTTTGAAACCAGGGCTGCTGCCTACCCAAAGAGCTGGAGCCAGGACTTGGGAGGACGGAGCCTGGGTCAGCCCTGAGCCTGCAGTGGTCTTGGGAGAGCAAACCAACCCCGCTGAGCCTGTAGGGAAACATGCCAACTGGTGAGGGGGAAATGAGATAAAAGGAGGTCGAGCCCTGTGGCTTCCTGTCTCCCTGGGAATCCTTAAGAACATTCTTTAGTTCTGTCCTCCACCCTCGCCCCTCTCCCGGGGCTTAATTGGGCAGCTGCTGCCACTCAGCACTTAACCTTCTTCCATCTGCCCTCCAGGGAAAGAATTAACGCTAATCCCTGAGCTGCCTCCCCGGGCCTGTCACTTCCCCGGCAGTTTGAGAGTGCCGGGAGCAGGGAGCGCCTGGGGCTGGGGCCTCCCAAGTAGCATGGCCCAGGCTGGCCTGGGGGCTCCCCAGACTCTCCCACCTGAAGTGGAGCCCAGGGGACTGGCCCTGCTACGCAGAGGCTGCGATCTCCCCAACCCCTCCTTGTCCCCCTAGCCCAGCATTAACCTGAGCCACATAATTTTTAATGTTCTAATACTGTTAAAAAATTGAAAAGAATCAGGTGACATTTTAATAATATACCGTTAACCCAACATATTCCAAGTATTACCATTTCAACATACAACCGATATAAACAATTATTAACAAGCCATTTTACACTCTTTTTTTTAACATTAAGCCTTCCAGATTTGGTGTGTATTTTGCACTCCCACAGCACACCTCAATTTGGATACTAAATTTTCATGGAAATACTTGTTCAGTATTGAGACTTCATAAAATTTATAGTAGAAAGAGTAGATTTACTTGCCCAAGTTGTTCCAGACATACATTAAAGTTTTCTGATAACAATCACTTATCAGTTTTTTAAATTTAAATGTAAATTAATGAAAAATAACACAAACAATTCTGCTCATAGTTGCACTAGCTATATTTCAAGGGCTCATGGGCTGTATCAGATATTACAGCTCCAGCCTTGATCCCAGGGTCCTGCAACTGCTTCTCAGCTGGCCTCCTGGGCAGCTGTGTGGTGCAGTAGAGCTGGAAGAGCCACGAGTTGTGCCTCCAGTTTACTGTGTGACCTTGGGTAAGCAGCTCAGCCTCTCTGTGCCTTTCTTTTCCCAGCTGTCAAATGCATTCATTCAAAGGAAGTGAGTGTCTATGAAACATCACATCCTGTTCTAAGCTCTGGGAATGCAGCAGTAAAGGACACACCATTCTCCTCCCCACAGAGCTTCATTCTGGGGGTGGGAGATGGTAATTGTGACAACATGCCAGGACAGCTGACATTGATTGAGCCCTTATTATGTGCTATGCACTTGTTAGAAGCCCTTGATGCCCACCACTCCTCTGACCCTCACACTAACTTTAAGAGGCAGGTGGGGCTCCATCATCTCACGTGGGGAAACTGAGCTGCACGGAGCAGTTCAGAAATTTGCCCAAGGTCACCCAGCTGGGAAGAGACAGTGCTGGGATTTGAACCTAGGCCATCTTGCTATAGCATCAGTGCTTTAATCACCTCCTTCTGCTCCCTCTAATAAATGTACGGTGGTGGTCGTGAGTGCTGGGAAGAGAAACTAGGCAGAAGAAAGGGAGTGATGAGGTTATTTTAGATCAAGGAGACAAAGGCCACCCTTTCCCCCAGGCTGAGCTGCCACTTTCTGACATCCCTGATGTCCCTTGCAGATTCATTAAGGGCCTACCACACGCCAGCCTTTTGGGGGTGCTGAAGGAGGCCAAGATCAAGGACTGAAGGAGTGAGGCTAGGGCTGGGGAGCTAGGATGACAGTTAGCTGGGCAGCAGGGTGGGGTGTGATGAGCTGGAATCTGATTTGCCCTGCAGCGAGGAAGGATGGGCATCTGAGCTGCCAAGCACAGCTCTGCCCTGCCAGGCAGGTGTGTCACGCAGGCCCGGAGCCAGCAGCCAACAGCTGCCGGGGAGCCAGGCTTGGGCTATGGAGGCAGTCAGCAGAAGCAGCCAGACCCTAATATGTACTGAGCCCTTCCTTCCCTCCTTCCCTCCCTCCCTCCTTCCCTCCCTCCCTTTCTTCCTTCTTCTTCTCTGCCTCCCTCCCCCTCTTTCTTTCTTCACCTCTTTTTAGTTCCCCTCTTTCCTAGCCCCCTTCCTTCCCTCTTGCCTTCCCTGCCCCTCCCCTTCTTTCCATTCCTTTCCTCCACCTTTCCCTCTCTGCCTTCCTTTCCTTAATTCTCATCCACCCACCCACCCATCCACACACACATTCAACCCATATTTATTGAGAGCCTACTACATGCCAGGCACAGTATCTGAGGCTACTGCAGAGGATAAGTTGTTCTGGTCCCCAAGGAACATTATAGCAATTTGGATGGATCCATAAATAAACCTGCAGTATCAGCTTATAAAAGAGTTGGGTGATCTTTGAGAAAAACACTAAGAAGAATTTTGTGAATTAGATATTCTTTGTACATGGAAAGATACTATAAAGTTGAAAGGCAAACAATAGTTTGGGAAAATATTTGCATCATCTTGGATGGACGAGGAGTCTCCCCCGTGTATAGTGTTGTTCAGAGCTGGGCACAGCACACCACTCCCTTACAGTGGGGCTGGTTCTGATTTTTTCTTTCTACTTTTTTGTTTCTATTTTTATGCATTTTCTGTTCTACAGAAAGTGGCAGTGGCATGTGAATAGATGAAGGGGCCAACTTTCTGGCTCAGTGATTATGAGATGAGGTCAGACAAGAATAAAAGTGCTCGTAGGATCAATCCCTGGTTCATTTAGCAACTGCTTATCCAGCACCTGCTGCATTCCAGTTTTGAGGCTGCAGTGTTGAACAAGAGACAATCCCCGACCTCAGGGATCTCTGGGTCCAGTGTGGGTGACAGGACGCTAAGCAGAACTCTTCATGCTAATGAGGTGTGGGGCAGGTGCTGTGGGAGCACAGAGCAGGGGGAGCCAAGGGGGTCTGAGAAGAGTGACAGCTAAGGCAGCCCCGGGGCTTGGGGAGCAGTGAACTAGGTGAGAGGGGAGAGAACGGCCTGAGCAAAGGCCTAGAGAGAGAACGGTTAGACCGTCATCCACAGAGACACACACACTTTGGATACAGAGTAGTTCCATCTTGTCTTGCAGGAGTCTGAATCAGGGAATCCCAGAAGAGGTGGATGGAGAAGTAAACAGGGGTCAGATGAAGAAGTGCTGAGAAAATCAAGCCAAGGGGGTGGGTTTTTATTTGAAGATCAGTGGGAAACCTTTGAAGACTATAAATAAGAAAGTAACTGCTTCAAATTTGTGTTTTAGAAACATTATGTTGGCTACATCCTAGATAGCAGGATGGGGAAGACTGGAGCCAGGGAGGCCAGTTAAGGAGCTGTTGCCAAAATCCAGGGGAGAACTGATGGTTGCCTGAAGTAAGGAAATGGCAGCAAGGATGGAGAGAAATGGATGGGGCCCTACAGAAGGTCTAGCCGGAAGGACATAGGGACTGCTTACAGGGGAGAGGGAGGATTCGAGGATGACTCCGGGTTGATGGTTTGAGCAATTGGGGTATATGGGGGGGCCACTGTGAAGTGGAATACTGGATGGGGGGCTGTTTGGAAAGAGAACAGCTTTGAGTTCAGGTTGGATGAGGGGTTTGAGATCCTTGTGGATTCTCTCAGTAGAGGAATCCAAGGGGCAGTGCCAGGAGTTGGAAGCTGAGGTTTGGGCTGCAGATGCAGACATGGGGGGCACAGATGAACATCCAGGACCTCAGGCAGGGAGCAGCCAGAGTAGCTTGGGGAGACTGCATCATATGAGGTTGACACTGGCTTCAGGCAGGAAGCTCCCGGGTGTCTTGTCTGTACCACTCGCTGGCTGTGTGAGATTTGGCCAGTCATTTCCCCTCTCTGTGCTTCATTTTCCCCATCTGTAAAGCACTGGGGTTTGGAGGAGTTCCATGGAAATCCTTCAGTGACCACACAGGGGCTGGAGTGGCATTGGTGGCTGTGGTGTGAGACCCCCACCTCCTCTTCAGGTGCAATAGCTCTGCTTTGATTTGTCTTGTCATTTGGCTTTCTAGCTAAGCTTTAACTTGAAGAAAGGGTTCTATGACTCAAAAGTGGGTCGAAAACTACTGGAGGAGACGACCTCTCAGGTTCCATCCCATGGAAGGACAGAGCCACACAGAGCTGGGAGTTGCCCTGATGTGAGGAAGAGTGAGTCAGCGGGAATTAGGGGGACCTACAGAATTTACAGCACCACTTGGTGCAGGCCCCTGAGTTTTCCAGAAAGCTCACAGCCATTGCATGCAGTGGGTCTAAGTAGACCTGTCTGAAGGGTTAGCCTCACCAACCCCAGTACTCTGGGGATGACAAAAGACCTCCAGTTTTAATCACACTTCCAGTTGACGGTAGAGGTTGCGTGGGGCGGTGCTGAGGAGGATTCTGAAGTGGGTCCTGTCTCATGGAAAAGCAAGTGCTGTAATTGATAGGCAGTGTCTGCTTTGGGTGGCAGAATCCTGGCAGTTGTGTGAGCCAGGTATCTGCTAGCTTTGATCTAATCTTCGGTCTTACAGGGCAGGAACTCTTTTATCCCCTTCATAGCCCCCGGCAGCTCTATTGTGTGTTCTTTTCCTTCTCCTTCTCCTGCTGTCAAGCACTTCAAAGGTCTGTCCTGGCCCATCTCCCAGTGGACCAGTCACTTCAGGAAACGAATGGGCTGTTCTCTGGAGGAAGCCAGATCACTCAATGAGTTCCCATTTATCCAGAATTAGATGGTTAGTCATGCTGGGCAGGGGCAGTGGGTGGGCTCACGGCCAGGGTGTGGGCCTGGTTTCTGAAGATATTCAGAGCCATGTTTGTGTTCAGGAGGCTTCTTGACAACACCCCGATCCTGCTTGCTGGGGGACTGCCAGCACTAACGGGAACGGGGGAGGCAGGAGCGAGCACAAGGCACCCCATTTCTTTTCAGGACGTTTAAAGCCTGATATTATCTTTTTATCTTTAATATTTTAAAAATGTAATTTTCATTACATAAATCATGTTTATTGTAGAAAAGTTGTAAAACATAAATAGGCAAATAAATAAATAAATATAAAAAAGGAAAAGAAAAACTGCCTACCAGCCCCATACTCAGAGAAAAGCCCTACTACCTTTTGATGTTTATCTTTCTAGAGATTAGACAGGGGCTCTAGGTCTGGGGTGAGTGGAGGTTCTCTCCTGGGCCAGGCATTAACCTTTCATTTGCTGGGTCCCGGAGAAAGATAGGGTCCTGAGGGTGGGGCCACGGCAGCTGGGGTGGCACAGGGAGCTCAGGCAGCAACTTTACCAACTGGAATGGAAAGAGTTTAATTTTTAACAAACCGAATCAGCCTTCTGGATGATTAGCAGTGGTGTCTGTGCAAGCTCCTCTGAATGTGTAATTGGACATATTGGCTGGCACAGGCCTGGGCTTAGGTGTTCTGTTGGTGGGTGGCATGAGTAGGGGTCACTGCCATGGGCCTGGGCTTAGGCATTCTACTTGTGGCCTGAGGAAGGGTCACATGTCTGTTTGCAGTTGGGGTTTGGCTACTCCCGGAGGGTGAGTTGGCTCAGGCACACTCCTTTAATCTTTTCTCATTAACAATTTTACCTCCCTCCCCCCACGGGAACTGAGGGGTTTCCTGGGAGAAAAGAATTTGGTAATTTGGCCTTGAGCTTGGGACTCGTGGATAAAAACAACCTCACCTTCTGGACTTGGCTGGCTTCAGTCAAGGTTGGATAGTCAGAAGGACCATGGGATTTTAGAGCAGAAACTTCTCATGAGGGAGGCGAGTGCCTGAACAGGAGCCACGACTCAGCACCAAGGCTCAGGCAGCTGGAGGGGTTTGTTGGGAGCATGGTTTGCGGCTGGTGTTAGAACCTTCCTAACTGACCATCCTGGCTGAGTGGGCCCAGGGTGGGTGTGAGATTTTAAAGGCTCTAGCCCTTTGGAGCTCTGGCAGCATTGCTGTAGGGCCCTTCTCAGCTGCGGGAGGGAGAAGGGAGCCTTCTTGTCCATACTGGAAGGGACAGGGCAGCCTCCCCAGAGGCAGGATCCAAGAGGCAAATACAGATTAGATGGTGCAGGGAGGGGCAGAGAAGGGCACAGAATGAGCAGCACTGGCAGGATCTGGTCTCGGGGGGTGGGGGGAGTGGCAGGGGGTGACTGAACTTCTCCATCTCTACCAGGTGGCAAAGATGCTCAGGACTTACTTGGCAAGTAGTTTGACTTGGTGCTTAAGAGCACAGATGTTGGAGCCAGAAACTGCTTGGGTTTGAATTCCATCTCTCCTCTTACTATCTGTGTGACTTAACCTCTCTGTGTCTCACTTTTCTCATCTGTAAAGTAGGGAACAAATGATACCTATCTTATGATGATTAATTAATTAATACATGTAAAACTATATATAAGTGATTCTTATAGTTATTTACTGACACAAACATTCCTGGATGATCTTGAAAATGCAGCATTTGGGAAGGGGACCCCTGAGGAAAGCTGGAAATTCTTATTAATGTGGGAGGTGGGGCTTTGAGGCACTGTGTTTTAGGTCAGTGTTTCTCAAGCTTGAGGGAGCATGAGAATCACCCGTAGGACCCTCACTTTCAGTAGGTCTGGGCTGGGGCTGGGAATCTGCATTTCTCACCAGCTCTCAGGTGAGACCCTCGCACAGAGCACACTTTGAGCAATGGCTCATCTTGAATATTGTGATCAGTGCATTCCCAGGGGTGAAAACTGTCACAAGCTGGTTACGTTCTCTTTTTTTACTAAAGTGGTCACATTTTCATGTTGTGACCAGTTCATGGGCTTGACAAGGGCCGGGGCGGTGACCTTACATGTAGCGTCTGTTACAGCACCTGGTACAAAGTCGGTGCCCGATAAACATCTGTTGAAGTGAGGAAAGAAACATGCTTTTAGCACTCAACAATATTCTTGTGTACATTCTTCATGTTAATAAATATTCTCCCACAACATTGTTTAGTTGGCTGCATACTTTTCCCTTGTATGGATGTAAATAAGAGAACGACTTGGGCTGAGCTTCCATGAACAAAAGGAGAATGTATTCGCAGGATGCAGGATGCCTTGGAAACTGGAACCAGGGACCGCTGGGAGCTGAGAACCCACGGAGTGATCTTTCTCCTTGCCTCTCATCTACATCTCCCTGTGGCTTTTGCTTCTACTCTGTCCACATGACAGCCAAGATGGCTGCCCCCACCCCCCACATCCTCTTGTACAGATCCTGCCATGTGGCGAGTCAGTCTGTCTGTCTGACTCTTACACTCTCTCCTAGTTACTCTAGCTGGGGCTCTGATTGGCTCTTCTGGGGTCAGCTGCTCACTTCTAATCCAATCAGGAAGGAGGGCCACATTATTCAAATATGGCTGCCAGGTGCCCCTATGGTGGAGGCTTCAGTGAAGTGGGTCATGGTGATTCTAGAATGATCCATCCTGACTAGCCTTCCATTCATCTCCGCATCTCACTACTTAAACCTGATTTCAATTTCAATCTAGCGACCAGGATTTGGTTTCTGAGGGCTTTTCTGGGATTTTGACTGATTTAACCCCATCTCTCATCCATTAGCAATAATGGCACATGGCAGCATCATAGGTTCATCTGATGTCTTTGAACGTTTAATCCGCACAACGTGATTTTGAGAGAGGCAGGAGGTTTCAAACAACGAAGCCTGGTTAGCACCAGCAAGTCTGTTCATGATCCGAAATGCAGCTGAAAAAATAAATATAATTAAAAAGATAACTCAGGCCAGCATTCCCGGAGAGTGTTTTACATGGGCGCATAATGAATGCTAAGCTCAGTGCAGCAGTGCCAAAAAGCAAAATAAATTCTTGGAGTTGGCCTGTTCCCTGCCTGCAATACATTTGCTTGTTCCAAACAAATATATTTGTCAATACAACACAATTAGGAAAGCTGAGCCAATCAGACCATCAAATATCCAGGGAAGCAGAACGCAGCTTCCATACGCCTTGCTGGATGGAGCCAAGGTGTGAGTGTGTTATGACCAGATCACTTATGGCCTGGGCAAGCCTTGCCTTCTCTGTCTGAACAAGCTTTCTCATTTCCTCTGGTTACAGAGAAGAGTTCAACCTTTTTTTAAAATCTTCCTTCTCAGGGTTACTCATAAACCTTGAGGCGGCCTCCTATCCCAACTCCCAATCTTTTAGGTTAATTTGCTTTCTGTCATTTGCCAAAAGCTAGAAACAACTGCTGACATACACAGTTTTTAGAACGAGGGCCTGCCAGAATGAGACTGAAAATTAGTTTTTATACTAGCTTCCATTTATTTTATAGATGTTAGGCTCTTGACATACATGGTTTCACCTGACCCTCACTACGATCCCGGGACAGCCATTAGAGGTTTCACTTGGTAAATGAGGAACCCGAGGCGCGAAGAGGTTATATGGCTGCCCACAGCCACACAATTGAGAAGTGGCTGAGCTGAGATCAAACTTTGACCTCTCCAGTGCCAGAGCCTGTGTTAGGACTACTTAGGTTAAAAGACATATAACCTGCGTGTTTTTTCTGTAAACCTTCAATTGCTCTAATTAAAAAAAAGTATTGAACTTAACTTGGCTTTAAACAATAAAGGGATTAAATGATCTACATGAACTGATCATGTCGGCTTCAGGCAAGATTCAATCCAGCCACTCAGATGATGTCCCCAAGGACCTGTTTTCTCTCTACTCTGCCTGCCTTAGGCCCCACAAACTTGGGTTCTATAGCCTACAGCTGTATCTCTCCCCTTGTGGAACAAAATAGCTGCAGCAGCCACATTCTTTAAATCCTCAAACCACATCAACTTGCAGAAGAAAGAACCTCTCCTCTGGTAGCTACCATGGAAGACAGAGGAATTTCTGCTCTCAGAATCTTGGTATCCCATTTGCTTGGCTTGAGTTTTATGCCCACCCCTGAACCCCACCTCCAGCTGAGGGGTGGGATATGAGGATTGGCCTAGGCTGGTCCAGGTCTGCCCTGAAGCTAGGGTGATGTCAAACTCACCCAAAACACATGGCTGAAAGGGGGAGGGGTGGTGATCGTAGAGCAAGTCACAGGTGCTGTCATCAGAATAGGGGGAATGGAGTGGCAGAGGTGACAGTTAAATAGTTATGCAGCCGGCCTCGCACAGGCACTGGCCAATCAGAACAGAGGCTGACCACTAACACTCATCAGCATTTTGCTACTCAAAGTGGGCTTCTGGGACAGCAGCTTCGGGATCTTTGGGGAGCCCGTTGGAAATGCAGAATGTCAGGATTCACCCCAAACCGACCAAATCAGAATCTGCATTTTAACAAGATTTAAAATATTTTAACAAGACTTGACAAAGTTTAGGAAGCACTGATTTAGCAGAATGGTGCAGCAGAGAGGACAGAAATTCTGGGTCTGACCCCAGGGGCTCCAATCCAGACACGTACTTACCGGCTGGGTGATGCTAGGCATGGGGTACCACTGGCACCCTCACAGAACTGAGGAGAAGAATAAAGGAGATGACTGTCATGGAGTGCCTGGCAGGAGGTGGGTGCTTAATAAACAGCTCCCTTTCCCACAGCTGAATGAATGCAAATGAGTTTTCCACTGGCTCATGTCACAGAATTAAACCTCAGGGGTCCTGAGCCCTAGCCTGGGGCTTTGCTTTTCCCAATACACCAGACATGCTCAGCCCTGGGGAGAATCACCCGGGGAGTTTAGAAATCAACCTGAGGCCTCACCCCAAATCAACTAAATCAGAATCTCTAGGTGGAAACCCAGGCATCAGTATTTTTTAAAGCTCCCCAGGCAATTCCTATGTTCAGCCAAAGTTTAAAACCAGCACCTCACACTTTCCTGCCTTTTTAATTAGTTCAGCTGGTGAGAACCCTCTCTCTCTCACTCACCTCTTACTTTTGAACACATCTGGGTGGCTGGCTGAAAACCCTTTGATGGGTGAGGGTTCATTTCTTCAAACACTGAGCCTGTGTTGGGACTTGGCACTGCTGGAGGATGGGGAGGAAATTATGCTGACTGGCTCTGACTTGCACTGCTCAGATGGCTCATGGAGGTTCAGCTATAACCCAGAAGGTCATGACCCAGGAGGCTTGGACCCAAGGACCCAGCAGAGAATGCGGTGAACCCATCTTTGCCTCTCCGTACACCCACTGGCAGCTTGAGTGAGAAGGAATAGACCAGAAAGCCCAAATCTTTTATGTATCGGAGACCCCTTGACAACTGGTGAAGCCTCTGGAACCCTCTAAGAAAAATGTTTTTATTTGCATAATAGGACTAAGGAAAGCAATTGTTTTGAAAAACTGCTATCAAGATATTTAACAGAAAGGCATGCAACTAAGTGAATAGATCCTGAGGATAGCATTTTTGGGTGAAATAAGCCAGAAACAAAAAGACAAACATTATAATGCTTCACTCATACAGGCTAACTGTAATATGCAAACTCCGGGAATTGAATCTTAGAGCACAGATTATCAGGGGGAGATTTATTGTAAAGGTCCCTAGATTGTAGGCTCTCATAGCAGTCACATCTATTCCTGAGTTGTAATGGTTATCTCTAAAATCTAAGATGTGGAGTTCTTTGTGTATAACCTGGTCAGTCCCTGGAACTTCGAGTATCTGTGTGACATCTGAGTCTCAGAGCTAGAGTTTGGCAGCTATGAATGTCAGTATTACCCTATACAGCAACCATTTAAAAAGCTGAAAAAGAATTCACATTTCAACTGGAGATATGAATGAAGCGGATCTGGTTAGGACTAAGGCAAATCAGACTAAAGAGTAAAGGGCAATATTGATGGTGTTTTAAAACTTCAACTTCTGTGTGAGACCAAAGGAAGAGATGTTTATTTGGTGCAAAATCTGTATTTTCTGTAGCACACTAAATAATTTAACTTGTATGGTAAGTTTATTCTAACACCATAATTACAGAGAACTTTGAATTGGGAGTGAGATCTCACTGATTTGTACAGGTTAATGTGAAACCCTGATGTATCCCAAAGTAATCTAGGCAGAGAATAAAAGTGTATTTGCAAAGCTCTGCTGAGGGATTGGGGGAAAATGCAGCAATATTAAACTTCCTCACCTGGGGAATTACTGATATTCTTACAAGCATTGGGGACTACCAATTTAGAAGGCTGAACCCTTAATCTTGGGACTTGCCCTTATGAAGCTTGTTACCACAAAAAAGAAGCTAAACCTACTTATAATTGTGCCTAAGAGAGTCCCCTAGAGAACCTCTTTTGTTGCTCAGATGTGGCCTCTTTCTCTCTAAGCCAACTCTGCAGGTAAACTCACTGTCCTCTCCTCTCCATGGTAAATGACAGCCTGGGATGTAATTCTTCCTGGCAATGTGGGACATGACTCGTAGGATCAGATTGTATCTGAATTATCTTTCAATCACTGGTAACTAGCACAGGGCCTGATACCCGTTGATGTTCAGTAAATATTTTATTTAGATGAATAAATGACAGAATGAAATAAAGCACTCAAAATTATTATCTATCAAGTAAAATTTACTTATGATTATTTTTGGCTATTGCTACCTCTTTATAGTTTTAGGTGAGTACCCCTTAGATACTGAAATCTGTAGTTAACTCTTTGCTTCTTTGATTCTACCTCCTCCTGGTACCCCAGCAACCTCATGTTACAGAATATTCTGGAATGTGCCAGGCTGTCTCTAGCTGCAGGGCCTTTGTATGTGCATTTCCCCTTGCTAACTCCTATTCCTTCTTCACATTTCTTGCTTGGATTGCCCATCCTCTGGGAAGCTTCCCTGACTTGCTCCTCCCCCTCTCTCCAGGAAACTGTCAGCAGCTTGAAAGAAGGTGAGGGGGATTTCCCCCTGGTGTCCTGGGCAGCACACAGGGCTGGCCAAGTGCCTTCTGAGTGCAGGACACATTAGGAGTTGCTGGGAGGTGCCCAGCAGTGAAGTTGAAGTCTTGTCTCTATCTCTTGCTTTCAGCTGTTAAAAAACAATCCTATCAGAGAATGAGAAGACCACACAAAATGCAGCAGAGGAGAAGGCCGGTTTGGGAAAGTCACCCCCCAGGCGCATGCTGGCTGGACAGGGGCCGGCCGGGAGCCGGCACTATAGTTACCTGGCCATCAGCTTCCACTTTTGACTCATTGGTTCTCAGCCAGGCTGAACCACAGGCAGAAAAGTAACTACCTGTTCCAACGAGTGGTTCTGCCTCCCCCACACCCCGCGATATGGAGGAGGCGAAATGAATGAATGATGAGTGCGTTCACGTGCACGCATTCTGTCACAGAGCCCCGGTTCTTGAAATGTGGAATCCTAGTTGCTCACGACACTCCCCGCTCCTACCCCCGCGCTCCGCAGGGTTTTCATAACAGAGGCTTTGTGGGCTCCCTTGAATGCCTGCCGTGCAGGGAGGCCGCGCATTCCTCTGCGGCCTCGCTGGGCTTGGAGGAAATGTGCTGGCGGCGGCCGGCTTTGCAGGAGGCGGCCAGGCTGGTCGGGATCGCGGCTCTTAATCTGCCCATCGCCCTGGGAGCCCCCGGCAGCCCAGTGAGGGGGCTGCGATAAAGCCCCCTGCAGAAAGCTGGAGATTAAGAACCGCTAGTTTTTATCGCTGCCTTCGGAGTCTCCTGTAAGGGGGGCGTTAGCAGGCTGCGGGGAGGGCTGGCGGGGGAGGCGCAGGGAGGTGGGGGGAGAGGGCTCCGTACCCCAGCGCAGCAGCCAGCGCGCCCTGCTCGGACTCGGAATCGCTGGTGGGCAGCCGTGGCACGGAGGAAATGCCATAAAATGCTTCTGGATTGTGACCTGGGAAATAGGAGCTCTGTAGAAAGGTTTAAGGGTTGACGATGATCACAGCAACCAACGTTTACTGTGCACTTACTAAGTGCCAGGCGCTAAACTAAGTTTTTTTTTTTTTCTTTCATATATCATCTTAATTAATCCTCACAGTAAATCTATGGTGCAGGTAGTGTTCTGATTCCCACTTTCACGATGAGGAAATTGAGCATCAAAGAGTGTCAGGAACATGCAGGAGGGCTCAGCGTAATAAGCAGTAGAGGTGGGATTTGAACTTGGGTAGCCTGACTTGAGAGGTTGCACATGTATTGGAGATCCCTTACAGCCAGGGTAGGTGACCGTGCCTTTTAGAGGCAAGCATGTGGAGGGACTTCAGCAGAATAGAAGTGCATGTAGCTTCCAGCTCTGCAACTTCCTAGCTGGGTCAATCACTTCACCTCTCAGAGCCTCAACGTACTCACATAGGCTGCTGTCAGATTAAAGATACAGCAGGTATAAGATACCTCATCATAGCAAATGCTGCCAGGGACCCACCCATAATCTCCAGGCCACCCCCAAGATCACCTGCAGCTTGGTGTGCATGGCATGGCGTCTTACCTTGAGCACTGGTGTCTTTCTCACCGAAGGCTTCCTCTGAATGCAGAAGGAGGCCCAGCTGGGCACCAGGCAGGCTGCAAGGGCCCAAGAATGCATGCCCCCAGGAGAAGCCCTCCACTGGTGAGGACCCCAGCTTTCTCACTGCTTGGTGGGACAGATCTGATGTTCTACACGGTCTCACAGAGGGTGTCCTGTGGGATTGAGCCCCAGCTGCCCACAGTGGTTACCCACTGTGTTACAGGTTGAATTGTGTCCCCCCCCAAAAAAAGACACCCCTGGTTCTGTGAATGTGATGGAATTAGTTAAATTAAAATGAGGCTAAACTGGGTTAGGTTGGGCTCTAATCCAGTAAGAATTGTGTCCTTATAAGAAGAAATTTGGACACACAGATAGACACAGAGAGAGAAGACGGCCATGTAATGACGGAGGTAGGTATTTATTGTGCCACATGCCAAGGAATGCCAAGGATTGCCGGCCACCACCAGAAGCCAGGAGAGAGAGGCAGGGAACGGATTGTTCCCTGCAGACTTCAGAGAAAGCACAGCCCTGTCCACACTTTGATTTCAGGCTTCTGGCCTCCGAAACAGTGAGAGAATAAGTTTCAGTTGTTTTCAGCCTTCTAGCCTATTGTGCTTTAAGGCAGCCATGGGAAACTAAGACTTGACGGCACCCTTTGTCGGCCTCCTCTCGTCCCAGTCTCACTTCCCCCACTTTCCTGCTGGTGCTTCCTGGTATCACCTCCTAAATAGAACTACGTGTGCCAAACGTGTTATCTCGGTCTGTTTTGGGGGAAACTCAAGAGCAGCCAGGCATGGAATGGTAGTCAGAGGGCACCTTCCTTTATACGATGACAAATGGAAGGTCCAGTGTTGGCAACTTTGAGCTAAATGGACCAGGAGCTAGTCCTAGACCAAATGGGAAACCTTGAAGGCCATGAAGGCACTCAAAAACGGATCCAGGGAGAAGATGATGACATCAGTGAAAATGATGACAGCAACGTACAAGATGGAGAAAATAGAATCTGTCACAATTCTTGGGAGTGGGCCAGGGGAAGGCAGCCAGCCTGGTGGACCGCTCTCCACAAAATATTGGCTGTTACCTTCTAGGGGATCGCTTGAGGGAGCAGGTATGTGGGTTGGGAGCCTGGGCTTTTGGAAGGCAGTAGAGGTGAGGGAACATGGTCTGTGTACCAGGCAATCCCTCTCAGTAACTCAAGTTTTCCAGAATATTATGAAACCACAAAATCTCTTCATGTAACAGGATTTCTTGTGAGGCAAGGGCCAGGGGCAGGGTCCACATGTGGGCCAACTGAGCTGGCACAGTAGACACAGGAGTGGAGAAGGTGGGCAATGCATACAGGGGTCTAAGCCAATTGTACCCAAATTTCAAGACAGCATAGCACGGAGCAGACATTGGCCACTTGAGGAATCCTCTCCTCCCCCTACATTTTGGATAATTTCTCACATTTTGAATCCAGTTGTATCAAGATAGAAGGAAGGAGACTCACGGTGCTAAATTCCCTTGCATTTGGGGATGAGACCTAGGTTCTGCAACTTAGATGCCTCTGTGGGAGGCTCATAATCAGAGGTGAGCACCATGAGGAAGTGGCTGCATGAGAAAGCCTGATCTTCTGGTGAGCATGTGGTCAAGGCATTCTGCCTGGCAGGGGTGCAGAGGAGGGGCTTGGGCTCTGGCTCTGCATGCTGGAGGGGCTGACAGCCATGGCAATGACTTAGGAGCTGTCCCCACTGTGGGGCTGGACATCCTTCCTGGCACAGAACTTCAGAGTGGCCTTTTGTAGTCTTCCCAGGGATTCTATGAGCTATTTGATCTCCTTGTAAGAAAGGGTTGAGTTTAGCTTTCACATAAAGGCAACGCGGAGTAGGGAAAATGGAAACTAAACAAGACTGGCCCAAATGGGTTCCACAGTTAAAGGGTAGGAGAGAGCTCCTGATGTAAGCCCAGAGTTGGCGCTAGGTATAATCAAAGGTGGGAACTCTCAGCGGGAAATTTAAACTGGATGAGCTCTCTCGGATAGGCTGTACAATTTAAAATCCCAAAGGCAAACTAGTTAGCTCTCTTGGATAGGCTGTACCCTCTGGAGTATCCAGCGAATGGAGAAACAGGGGAGGGACTTGTGTGCTAGACTTAGGATATAAAATGTTGGCTGTGTTCTATTGTTTGGTGCACCTGCCACGTTTCTTTGGTGGTGCTCCCGCTCTTGCAAAGTCGTGAATAAATTCTTTTCTCCTCCGCAATTGGGTGAGCGTTTTTAGGCATAGTGCTTGTTTCTAACACTCTTCTAGTAGATTCTTTTCTTCTTCAGCAAGCCTGTATTCACCTCTACCAACTCCGTCCAATTTAGGGTCAAGTGACTTATGGGTTTCAACAATAATAGCTAATGTTGACTGAGGGTTTTCTATGAGTCTGACTGTGTCTGAAGCACCTTACATGCATTATTACAATAAATCATCCCAACAACTATAAATGACAGAGTGGGTAACTGATGGGGAAACTGAGCCATGGACTCGGTTCTGTATGGGTCCAAAGATTGAGCTTTTCATCTTTAATATTCCTCATTGGCCAGGATAGCTGGTGGCAACCCACCTAATGAAAATTATGCTTCCTTTTTTAGCTTTCCTCTCCGCTGCCTTAATGATGAACTCCTTCTGCTAAAAGTAAAAAATGACTATGTCCTGGGCTTAGTACATCAAATTATGGGAAGGAGGAGAGGTGGAAGTTTGGAGGAGAATTGGAGGGTGTTTTAGTTCCTTGTTGCTAAAGTGAACACCTGCAATGGGTCGGCTTAAACAACGGGAATTTATTGCTTTATGGTTTTCAGGCCTCATAAAGGTGATGCTTTCTTCCCAGCTGGCTGCTTTGGACCCTTGGTCTTGGCTTTTCTGTCAAGTGGCAATGCACATGGCAGCCTCTCCTGGCCTCTCCCTTCTCTTCCGGGTACCACTGACATTTAGCTTCTGGCTCGTTCCCTCTGTGGCTTTTTTCTCTCTGTGACCTTCCCTATAAGGCCTTCAAGTAATAGGATTAAGACTCATCCTGGACCACACCTTATTTGAAGTAGCCTCAGTAAAAGGTCCTATTTACAAGGATTCACACCCACAGGAATGGATTAAATTTAGAATATGTTTTTTCTGGGATACACAGCTCCAAGTCACCACGGAGGGCTTTGTTCATAGAGCATCTTCATGTTTCCTACACTTAGCTGAGTAGAAATGATATTCAATAAAGTCTTGCTATATAAATCTCCCCTTACCCAATCCTCCAAAAATAGGTGGTAATTAATACCCTGGTGGTCACCATGGTGTGAGCTCAGAGTAATTTGCCTTTGAACCCTTTCTGAGGAGGCTAAGAGTTTTGTGGACACATTGAATATGATGGTTAATTTTTAGACACATCAGCAATTTAATAGTAGCATGCAGGGGTGAAGAAAACAAAATAATGGCTGACGTATGTTGAGAGCTTACCAACTGCCAGGCACTACACTAAAGCTCTCTTTCATTTTTACTGATTAGGTACTATAATTAGTGTCTTAATTTACAGATGAGGAAACTGAGGCACCCAGCGGGGTCTGCCTAAGGTCACACAGTCAGTACATGATAGGGCCAGGGTTCAGCCTCATTGCAGGCCCAGAGCCTGCTCCTAACCATTGTCCTGTAACATCTCCCACCATAAGTCCTCCCACTGATTTTAAGTCACATCTTGATTTCTGAAATGCTCCAAAACGAAGAGGCAGTGTCTTAGAAGCGAGGAAGTTTGGAAGCTCTAAATGTGCGGAGGTGCCCCGGGAAGTTTTCCACCATTCACCATCACCTCCCGCTGCCCCTCTCCAGCAGGAGGAGGCAAGGGTGCTGAGTCTCAGAGGGCTGGTGGCTCAGCAGAGCCGAGCCCTTCTCCCCTGTCCCTTCCTTGCCCTGCGTCTGCCCTTACAGTCCAGGCGGGAACATGAGTCAACACTGGACTGCAAGCTGCTATTCGATGCCAAACTTCTCCTTGACTGATTCTATCCCAGGTTCTGTGCTGAATTGAAAACCCCGGAAGCTTCGTCAGGGGGCTGAATCACACTCCCCTCCTCTTTTAATTACCCAGGACCTGACACGCTGACTGGGAATAGATCACTCAGAGTACATGACTGGTAAGATTAAATATTAAAGGAAACTCTTTTAATTAATTTTTCATGCGTTCTTTAGAACAATTCTTCATACCTAACCACACACTGAATCAGAGTACTTAAAAGAAAAATTAACGTTTCGGATCTCATGGGTTCGTGGGTCTGGACGGCCCTGATGTTGGTTATCTCTGAGCTACGTATAAGGGCACACCAGAATGACGTCCATGGCATAGAAGTAGGGCAGCTATATGTCCTGGTTTTATTGGGAGAGTCCCAGTTTATTAATAGCACCCCATTTACTTGCCAAAGTGTTCCAGTTTGGATGCTAAATCATACAGTCACCCTACCTAAAGGCC
>PVKY010003161.1:0-22638 GCA_004027775.1 Bradypus variegatus | reverse complement strand
AACCTAATCAAAAGGTCCCACCCTAATCAAAAGACTAGTAAGTCTGCCCCTAAAAGATTGCATTAAAGAACATGGCTTTTGTGGGAGACATAATAGATTCAAACCAGCACATAAGCCAATCACAAAAGGCCAAATATTGTATTATCTAACTTATTTGAATACTTAGAATAAAGAAACTCTTAGAGTCAGAATCTGACTCATCCCCTGAGGCCAGCCTTACCCTGACACCAAAGCCAAATAAAGACAACACAAGAAAAGAAAATTTCCTACCAATATCCCTTATGAATATAGATGCAAAATTCCTCAACAAAATACTGGCAAACCAAATCCAACATTATATTAAAAGGATTATACACCATGACCAAGTAGAATTTGTTCCAGGAATGCATGGATGGTTCAGCATAAGAAAATAAATCAATGTAATATAATACATTAATAGAATGAAGGCAAAACACCACTTGATCATCTCAATTGCTACAGAAAAGGCATTTGACAAAATTCAACATCCTTTCATGGTAAAAACACTCAGAAAAACAGGAATAGAAGGGAACTTTCATTTTACTAGAGTTATGTTAGTTAATGGGTAGAACATAAGTTATATAGTTACCTTGCTTCTTTTTAAAAGTCTTTTTTTGTTTAAGATGAAGCTCTGACTTGTAGCTGGCTGCAAGCACTTTCAGAGAAGCATCAGAGTAAAACAATATAACTGACAAGGAAATTTGGCTCTGTGACATATAACATTTTTAAAATGACTAAAACCATAACTAGCAGCACTATATTATAATTTAATATTATGCAGATCAGTAACAAATAGAAGGTTAGAAAATTTCTTTTAATTTTTATGACATTGTCTAAACATTTCTTATGCAACTTATATCAAATAAACTCAACCATTTTTAGCACTTCATCTTTTTAAGGTGAAAGAACAAATCCTTTGCAACTTTTCGGAATAAGAAGATACCTTTTAGGGCTTGACATTGAAAAAGCAAAATGTTAAAAGTTGTCAGATTTGAAACAATACTTGGTTTTTTATTTAAGGTTAAGGAAAAGACAGCTTATTTAAAGGTGAGAAGACATGATAAAGTTAATATAAAATACAAGAAGTTATTTTGATAAAACACAGATTTTCTTCCTTTTACACTGATTATTAAAAAAAAAACTTTTATAAGTTTTTACTAAAAGCAGACCAATAATCGAAGGAAACCTTACTTTTAAAGAGAGAAAACTAAATTTTTGTTTGACGAAGGCTTAATTTTTTTTTTAAGATAGACCTATCAAATCTTGCTTGGACAAAATTACTTTTTTTATTTTTAATAAAAATACATTTTTTTATATTTTATATCAAAAGTTACTAAAATGATTCTGGAAACTTTTTTAAACAAACATCTTACAACACACAATTACCATTAAAATTAAACTTGTCTGAATAATGCTAAATATTTAAAACACTTTAGGCAATGCATTCTGAAATAGTAACCTACAATCTTTTGAAAAGAATTAATGGAATGTATAGGTATTATGTTGTGCCCTCCTAAAAAGCACAATGATTTAATCTCACATGAATTTTGAAATTCATGAATGTATTTTGTTTTTATAGTTTTGGTAAATCATTTAGAGACATGTTGGCTTTATGTGTATGCCCACCACTATAGAGTACTGTATGCAGGTGAAGCCAGGCATAAGTTTCACAACTTGTATAACAGTTATTAAATCAGAGTATTTGAGGGGGATTCCTAATGTTCTTGCCATTTGTCACCCCATGGCTTCACCTCTATGCCCTCCTTTTTTATGTATTATAACACAGCCTCCTCAACAGGTGTGGGACATATTAGGAGGATACGGGCTAAAGCATTTGCTTCTTGGTTACTAGGACAAGTTTTCCTAATTTAGTTAATTACCTAGCAGAGTATTCTCTTATAACCATTGTTTTATTTACCGGTGAAACAGGGCTGTTAAAGGGGCTTTGTGCCAGTCCAACAACTTGCACTTTTGCCAATTTTTAAATTGTATTAGTTACTTCTTGATGTCCTCCTAGGATTTCAGGGTTTTGGATTTCAATCCTTTTTAGCCAAGATAACCTTTGGCCAGGTCCTTTTTGTTTGTTTGTTTTAACTTCCTAATTTAAAAAAATCTGATAGGCTATTACTTCTCATTATTTCTTCTATCTAATTGCTCTGGAAGTTCTGCTGCTAAAGCAGAGGTAGAAGTCCGCACATCTTTTTTAACTGTAACTTTTCCTTTAACTTGCGGATTTCTTTTTCTTAAGACAGTCTGCTATAGCTAGCTGTACCACACATAATGGCCAGCTGACTGTGGCTGCAGTGCCTCTGTTATTTTTATTAAATTTCATAATCTTTTGTTCTTGTAATACATTTTTAATTGGATAATTACCCGAAGGTCAGGAGTCCCATCTTCGGTCCACTCTGCCCCTTTACTTAATTTCTATTGTGGCCACACAGAGTTGCAATAACGTACTAACAATTTATTTTTCTAAATGACACTCTCCAAATATAGACCAATCATTAAGAATAGTTTCCAAGGGAGATGTAACCAGTATATTTTGAGAGTTTCCCACGGCTGGGCAATACCACAGAAATCATGACCATAGAACATCAGAGTAGGAGCTCCTTAAATATAACTGGTTCCCACAACTGCAATCTGCACAAACTGCACAAATTCAAAAGGGGAACCAAAAATCTGGGGACACAGATAATGGGGCTTAAACGGACTGAGTGGTCAGGCACAAACCCCAGATCAACTCAATTAGGCTTTTCACACAATAGGCCAATTGAAACAAAAGGAAGCAAAGTGATAATAACAAACAAAACGTCGCACACTTACCCAGCACAGAGAAAGTCTTGATCACAAAGTCACCTTCACCCAGAGACGCCTGGTGCCCGTCCGTGGCAGGTCCCCCCCCCCCCCCCCCCCAGTCCTGGTCCTCCAGGAAAGATTCCCAGGCAGCTGCAAGGCACAGAGCCGAGAGGCCCAGCGGAGCCCTGCACCCAACAAGGCTCGCCTGCCGCAGTCGCCAAATTGTTACTGTCAGAAAACAAGGTCCTGAATAGGCCCACCTGATCCTGAATCAAACAGAGAAAGGAGTCTCTTTGCTTTGGTGAGAAAGTGAGTTTATTGCAGATGCATCAACAAGGGACTGGAGGAAAAAAGCTTTCCAAGACCATTCAGAGTGAGAAGAGTAGTTTGGGCTTTGATAACCCCAAGCAGACAAAGAAATGGCCAGAATCCAGAAGAAGGCATAAGGGAAAAAATAAATAAAAGAGAAAAAGCTGTTTGGTTAGTATTGCATGTTATCCTTCATTCAGTCTTCTTTTACAAGGAGAAGGCGGCACTGGTTATCAGACCACATGGTGATATCCCTAGTATCCTCCTGCAGACAATGCTGGGACAATTCCTGGGAACACAGAGTAAGTTTTTTGTTGTTGCTGTTGAAATTAGAGCAACAGCAAGTTATTTTAACAAGGGCTTTTTATGCTTAGAATAACTCAAGGCTGTTTGAGTGAAGTGATCTTAATAGACAGGTCTCCCCCCTCCTTTGCCTACTAAAAACTATTATAAGCATCTCCTAGCTAAAGAATTATAGTGAGTATTTTTTCTACTTATCCAGCTGTCAAAATGAGCAGAATAAGCATATCCATGAAGTCAGAAACTAGAATACAAGCTACCAGGGGCCAAGTTGGGGGGGTGGGAATGGAGAGTTAAGGTTTAATTGGTATGGAGTTTCTGTTTAAGGAAATGGAAAAGTTTTGGCAATGGATAATGGTGATGGAGGTACAACTTTGCATATGTAATTAACACCTCCCAATTGTATATTTGAAAAGGGAATGTTTCAATTTCCTGCTCAAGAAAATGCCATGCAATGGGTCAGCTTAAACAACAGGAATTTATTAGCTCACAGTTTTGAGGCTAAAAGAAAGTCCAAATCGAAGTGTCATCAAGAGCGATGCTTTGTTCAGAAAGTCTGGGGTTCTGGGGCTGGCCGCCAGTGATCCTTGGTCCTGGGCTCCTCTGTCACACAGCAGTGCACACGGTGGCCTCTCCTGGTCTCTCCATTCTCTTCCGGGTTCTGTTGAATTTCAGCTTCTGGTTGCTCCCTCTGTGGTTTTCTCTCTATCTTTCTGAGTTTCATCCAATTTATAAAAGGTTCCAGTAGTAGGATTAAGATCCATCCTGGGGTCACACCTTAACTAAAGTAACCTCATCAGAAGGTCCTACTTACTAGAGTTCCCACCCACAGGGAGAGATTACATTTAAGAACATGTTTTTCTGGGGTACATATGACTCCAAACCACCACCGGGAAAAAAAGGGAAATTTTGGGTTTTATATAAGTTACCACACATACACACAAAACTCCATAGTATTGTACAACCTAATGAAAACAGTGCCTTCAAGTTAATAGCATAATTATAATAATATTGACTCTTGAATTGTAACAAAGGTACCACACTAATGCAAAATGTAAATAATAGGGAAAACTGTGTGTGTGTGTGTTGGGGGGTATATGGAACTCTGCACTTCCTGCATGATGTTTCTGTAAACCTACAACTGCTCTAATAAAATAAAATAAAATAAAATAAAATAAAATAAAATAAAATTAAGATGCTTGTTGTTTTCCAGAATTAATACAGAAAAATATTCATGGTCGTTGACTTTTTTTTTTTTAATAAGGTGAAATAACAATGGATGCTACTACAACAATTTTCTTTAAGGCTATTTTCTTGCATGGCCATATTCCATAGAGACAAAACTTTGTTATTTCAGTTATGATGAATGAATCTGGTATGACTATTATTTTTTATGTAAAAGATCTTCTGGTAATTTGTATGTAAACGTATCACTTCACCTGCTTAATGGTTTGAAGCAAGGATTGTGTTTTACTCAGTTCTTGTCTGTTTCCCCGCCAAACAGTGCCTTGCATAGAGTTACAGCACAATAAATGGTGCTAAGTGGAAAGACCATGTTATGTGCTATCTGACATGTGAACTGAGAGAGAACAGGACTGAATTATGGATAACATTTTTTTAAACCTGGAAGCAGCAATTATCAAACAAATCCCACACCTATTGCCTTCCTGCTAGGAAAAAAACAGAAGTTAAATTTTCCAATCTCTATGTGAACCAAAGCAAAAGTTCAAAAAGATTTAAACACAGAGAGAAGGAATAAGGCCAGGTAGGGAAGCAATAGTATGTTTTCACATAGTGTGTATGCAGCAGGCCAACTTCATTTCCCTATTATAACATTTCCTAAAGTATGGTCCACAGAACACCAGTTCTAGAAAGCCCGGGGTCCAAGGTCAAATAAGTTTGAGAAACTTACCCAGCACTTTCCTCTCTTTCAGATTCACAGGGCACACTGGTAAATGAGAGACTATCAGAAGTCCTGCCTATAAGAAATACAACTTTATTTAACATTGTTTTACCTAGTATTGTCCACATTTATTTGACCGTAGTTTCACCTATAAACATTCTGTGAAGGCTGGTTCTGTGGAGTATGCGCACTTCAAGAAATCCTACGCAGCTTTTGTTCAAAGGGTTTCTTTCTCTTGTTTCACCATTGCCGTTCCATCTCCAGATCTGGCAGCACTAGGAATGTGAGCATTTCCAGCAAGGTTTTGATTGTAGGAAAATGACGCCACAGCCTGACAATTTGGCAGTCCCAGAGACAACTTACACAATTGAATTTTACTGGTATGTAAGAAGGAGTCACTTCAAATCCAGGGAGCGACTTCCCAGCAATGTCTGGAATGTTGTCATAAAAATTGATCATGACATCCAAATCCTGTTTTGTATGTGAGGAGGACAGAGAGAGAGAGAAGAAAAACATAAAATTATAACCATCGGCGAGGCACGGTTTCCCACCTAAGGCAAGCACCAGGCTGTGGCAGCGGTAGTGTGAGTGAGGTTAGAGGAAGATGAGCCCGCAAAGGAGACCCAGGAAGAGTGTCCAGAGAGGGAGGAAAGCCAAAAAACAAGATGCTGGAACTACAGGAGAAAAGCTTGATTGACCTACCAGATTATAATCATGTAGAAGATGAAACTTTTACTCCTTTCCCACCTCCAGCCTCTCCAGAGAGAGGAAATGATGAAGGTGCTGAACCCAGTGAAGAGTCAGGGAGAGGAGCACCTGCTTCTGTACCTCCAAAGAGAATAGTTAAAAGGAATTTACCGAAGTTGGATGCTCAGAGATTAGTGTCAGAGAGAGGGCTTCCAGCCTGAGGCATGTGTTTGATAAGGCAAAATTCAAAGGTAGAGGTCATGAGGCTGAAGAATTAAAGACGTTGATCAGACACATGGAGCACTGGGCACATAGGCTGTTCCCTAAACTGCAGTTTGAGGATTTATTAACAGAGTTGAATACGTGGGAAATAAAAAGGAAGTTCAGACCTGTTTAAAATGAATTCGGCTTGATCTCCCTATTTTACGTAAAGATTTTATCAGGAATAATGATGAAGTAAGGGAAAATAATGGCCACGATGTAATTGCTACCGAATTTGATGCCTTTTTGACAAACTCATCTGAAAGTGACAAGTTTACTTCTCGGTTAAGTACAAGCCTAACAGAAGAGCAACAACAAAGAACTGAGAGAAATAAACAACTAGCGTTGGAAAGAAGACAGCAAAGCTACTAACAGTCAGTCCCAAGGAAATGACTTGGTAGTGAACACACCTATAGCACAGACAGTTGAAGAGGATAATACAGGTGAAGATCAAAAAGAGGACTCAAATGGATTAAATGAAGACATTCTGGACAACCCACATAATGCTGCTGCTGCCAATACTATAAATGTAGAGGAGGAGTTAAAATTAGAGAAAATACAACTGGATTAATCTTTTAAAAATGTGCGATAGTCACTATGTTTCATCAAGAAATGATGGTACTGAAGTTAGATAAGACTCAAGTAAGAGAAAAAGTATACGTATTAACTTACTATCCTCCAAGTTTGGGGGTACTATGTGTTTTGTCTCCTTTGAATGAAAATCCTTTTGTAGTAAAGTTTGTGCAGATTTCCACTTTAAAATCTGGTATTTATTTATAATTATGCTTTTCATTTATTTGAGAGCTTTAGTTAACAATCTATTCTCTTTAGTGTTTATTTTTATATAGATGGATATTGCTTCATAAAATGATGGTAGTTAATAAGCAGTTTCTGCTAGTGTGCCATTGGATGCCTTGTTTTCACTAAATTGTGTGACTTTAAGATGTAAATATATATTATTGATGTCCATTTAAAAAAATAAATGAAAATAAAAATTATTTTACAAACTATCAAAAAAAATTATAACCATCAAATCTCTCTGATGTTTCTTATAGTTTTCTACAAATAAATAAACAGTATCCATTTTTCCTTAAATCCATTTTCAGGCTTCCAATTTATTCTTGTGTATTTATAAATCTCCTCTCTAGATGGCAGCAGAGATGGAAAAATGCTGGAAAAATTTGTAGCAGGCAATAGCAAACTGACAACAGCCCTCCCTCAATTCACACTTTTTTTTTTTTAAGAGAAAGAACCTGAGGTATGCTGGTTGACACTTAATTTTTCCTACATAATTTTAATCAGTTATATGGGGGTGTAACTGATGATAAATTGCTATCAGTGAACAAGGAAACTGACCCCTTAGCAGTGTCTCTCAAACTCTAGTATTGTTTTCTGAATCTTGAGGAAAATGTCATCGTTGTTCCTACATTACGCAGAGTGCCACTGTAAGCATGCTGTTTTGCATCATTACATCAAACATCTGATACAGCTGAACTGGTTTGCCATAAGTATGGGATTTGTTTAAGATATATAACAATGCCATACACTAATCCTCTTGTCAACTGATGGTTTGAACCTGCTATAATCACTGTATCATCAGATACTGCACTGAAGCTTAGAAAGTTAGAATGAAGATGTGTTGGTTTGTATATATTATGTCCCCCAGAAAAAGCCATATTCTTTAATGTAATCTTGTGGGAGCAGATGTATTAGTGTTGATTAGGTTGGAACCTTCTTGTTGAGTGTTTCCATGGAGATGTGGCCCCACCCATTCAAGGTGGGCCTTGATTAGTTCACTGGAGTCCTATAAAAAGAGCTCACAAACAGAGGGACCTCAGAGCAATCGCGAGTGACATTTTGAAGAGAAGCTGCAGCTAAGAGAGGACAAAACACCCTAAGAGCAACATTTTGGAGAACACCATTTTGAAACACAACCTGGGAGCAAGTGCATGCCAGTCATGTGCCTTCCAAGCTAACAGGTTTTCCGGATGCCAATGGCCATCCTTCAGTGAAGGTACCCTATTGTTGATGCCTTACCTTGGACACTTTATGGCTTTAAGACTGTAACTTTGTAACCAAATAAAACCCCTTTTTAAAAGCCAATCCATTTCTGGTGTTTTGCAAAATGGCAGCATTAGCAAACTGGAACAGAAGTAACACTTTATTAAAAGTTTGCGACTTATGATTGAATTAATAATGCAAGAGAAAAGTAGTGGAACAGACTTAGAGGAAGAGCTTTGTGCTTTCCCTGCTAGGGATTTTTTTAAAAGCTTACCCTTCAGGGGTTCATTGAACTTCTTCATTAAACAATAAATAACCAACAAGATGTTCTCAACAAAATCTGCTGATAGGAGGACATAAGGAAGCTGTCCCCTTCAACATATGGCATATCAAGAAATCAAAAGTGCTCCAAGGAACACTAAATTCGTCATGTGTAATGAACTGGACAGATGTCAGTGATCTATGCCTTTTAAACAACATCAAAAATCACCATGGGAAATGAAAATAATTATAGTCAGGTTTCTCTAGGGAAACAGAACCAACAGGAGATATCTGTAAATATGAGATTTTTATAAGTGTCTCATGCAGCTGTGGAGATGCACAAGTCCACACTCTGCAGGGCAGGATGCAAGCATACAAGTTCTGTAGGGCAGGTCGTGACCTGACAACTCTGATGTCGATCCTGGATGAACTCCCTAGGAGAGGCTGGCTAGCTGAAGAAGAAATGAAAGCTCTCTCTTCTCCCTTAAAAGTCTTCAACTGATTGTATTAAATCCAAATTATTGGATTCTCTCATTGGGGAAGACAATCCCTTAATTAATAGATGCAATCAGCCAGAGATGCAATCAATTGATTGATGATTTGATAAGCCAGCCATGAAATGTCCTTGCAGTAACAGGCCATGCTTGCTTGACTAGACAATTGGGCATCATCACCTGGCCAAGTTGACACATGAACCTAACCATCACAGTTCATAAATGAACCAATCTGGGGACAAAATAAAAGATTATAAATAGATCTCAGTTCATGTTTAGGAAAAAAAAAATCAATTTGCAATGTATCAGAGTCCTTTTTAAATTCTCATGCTCACTCTCTTGTTCTCTCTCATGCTCTCCTTTAGTAAAAGCAAACATTCCAAGAAGTTACTCTCAACACTTCATCCTTCCTTTAAAAAGGGATACCTTTTGATAATTGGAAAAGTTGTTTCCATTCACTGTTTCAACTTCCTGACCTTTCTCAGGTAGCCAGCTATCAATTTGTAGCTACATTCAAGGGAAACTTTTCAGTTCTTTCAGTATTTACATATCCACCTTCTTAATACTTTCTCTTTCCTTGACATCTTGGATACCACCTACATGCTCCCAGGTATTTTTCTCTAGTCCAGACCTTTCTCTTGAGCTTAAGACCTTTTAGACAGCCATACCTGTAGATTACATGGACACCTCAGACTCAAACTGAGCTCATTTCCTCTTCAAATTTCTACCTCTTCTTCAATTATCCCTGTGAGTGGCAAGTACTACTATGAACTCATTGCTGCAGCTAGAAACTTGTGTATCATCCTTGACGGCTCCCTTCATCATCTCTAACTTCCGTTCACATCACCAAGAACCCGTGATTCTGTTGCCTAAATACCTCTCCTACCCTTTTGCTTATCTCCTCCTCTGCCACTATCAACCCTCACCTAAATCCCTGCTACCACTTCCTTACTGGTCTCCCTGTCTCCAGCATTTCTCTCAAACTATCCCCACATGGTAGCCCTGTGATTGTAATATGCAAGGACTCTCACAGATACAAGAGTCCTCAAATAGTCTCATATGCAGAAAAGGAAGAGTTTTTTCTTTGAGTAAATTTAATTTCTGATTCTGAACATCCAAACTTCTTCCTCTTAGGTGAAGTTAGCAATTTTTCTGTCAACTGACACTGCATAAACATTTCAATTCAGAAATCCATTTCAGACCTTCTTTCTCTCCTTCCTGTCTTCTACTCTTGGGGCTCCTAGGAAGAGGATGGACATTCATGTGCGATTGGCTGCAGTTTGTGATGGGTGGGAGCCATCCATCTAGATCTCATCTGGGTGGTGCCAATGCCGGCATGAGCAGCTGGTGCCCTTTGTTGTCTATACTTTCATCAGGGGCAGGGCTCAGGGTGCCCTCTAGGTTCTGGGATCCTGCTGGCCCTGACAGGTGGGGATGGCCTGGTTGGGTGCACATGCTAGCTTCATCTCACAGAGGGGCAGCCACAGCCCCCGCATCCCCAGTGAGAAATCCAGGAACATCCTTTCCTTTTGCCCAGCACATTGCTTCTATATCAGGTAATCCCTCCCCACACCCCCCAACCCACACAGCATGGAGGGGGAAAGAATAATTTATACTTACACATTTGTATGAATTGGTTTAACCTCACTGGTTAACTCTCTGGTTTAAAGTGAAGAGCCCTTTGAATTTACATTTAGTCACATCAAGTCTGGGTCTATAGGCACAGCTTCACATATCATCCTGTCACATGTTCTCTCTAAATCATAAATCTGATCAGGTCATTCACCATCCGTAGCTTCCCACTGCCTTTAGGAAAAAGTCTAAACATTTAAACTTAACCTACAAGTTAAGATCTGTCCCCAGTTTACCTGTCCCGCCTCATTGCCCACAATTTCCCTTCTTCTTTCAAGTCCATGTTCTGTCTTGCCTCTGGGCTTTCTCACATTCCTTCAAGATTTTCTCCAACTTTTCCCCATACCTGGCTAATTCTGGTGCATACCTCTGGTCCTGGTTAAAAGCCACCTCTCCTGGAAAGTCCTCCTTAGCCTTCCTCCCACCCCTGACTTTGATATGTTCCTGCTTTGCACTCCCATAACTTTCATGTGTCATAGCACTTGTCATATTTTAATTGTCTTATTTGTCTGCTCTCCTACTAGAAAGGAGTTGCTTTTAAGGCAAGACTATGTCTATTTTGGTTACTGTAAACCCTCCAGCACCCAGCATGTGCCTGATACATGGTAAGAGCTCAATAAATATTTGTTAAATAAAAAATAAATGTTGTATTTCCTTATTGTGAAATACAACATTTATTTTTTATTTAACAAATATTTATTGAGCTCTTACCATGTATCAGGCACATGCTGGGTGCTGGAGGGTTTACAGTAACCAAAATAGACATAGTCTTGCCTTAAAAGCAACTCCTTTCTAGTAGGAGAGCAGACAAATAAGACAATTAAAATATGACAAGTGCTATGACACATGAAAGTTATGGGAGTGCAAAGCAGGAACATATCAAAGTCAGGGGTGGGAGGAAGGCTAAGGAGGACTTTCCAGGAGAGGTGGCTTTTAACCAGGACCAGAGGTATGCACCAGAATTAGCAAGGTATGGGGAAAAGTTGGAGAAAATCTTGAAGGAATGTGAGAAAGCCCAGAGGCAAGAGAGAACATGGACTTGAAAGAAGAAGGGAAATTGTGGGCAATGCGGCGGGACAGGTAAACTGGGGACAGATCTTAACTTGTAGGTTAAGTTTAAATGTTTAGACTTTTTCCTAAAGGCAGTGGGAAGCTACGGATGGTGAATGACCTGATCAGATTTATGATTTAGAGAGAACATGTGACAGGATGATATGTGAAGCTGTGCCTATAGACCCAGACTTGATGTGACTAAATGTAAATTCAAAGGGCTCTTCACTTTAAACCAGAGAGTTAACCAGTGAGGTTAAACCAATTCATACAAATGTGTAAGTATAAATTATTCTTTCCCCCTCCATGCTGTGTGGGTTGGGGGGTGTGGGGAGGGATTACCTGATAGAGAAGCAATGTGCTGGGCAAAAGGAAAGGATGTTCCTGGATTTCTCACTGGGGATGCGGGGGCTGTGGCTGCCCCTCTGTGAGATGAAGCTAGCATGTGCACCCAACCAGGCCATCCCCACCTGTCAGGGCCAGCAGGATCCCAGAACCTAGAGGGCACCCTGAGCCCTGCCCCTGATGAAAGTATAGACAACAAAGGGCACCAGCTGCTCATGCCGGCATTGGCACCACCCAGATGAGATCTAGATGGATGGCTCCCACCCATCACAAACTGCAGCCAATCGCACATGAATGTCCATCCTCTTCCTAGGAGCCCCAAGAGTAGAAGACAGGAAGGAGAGAAAGAAGGTCTGAAATGGATTTCTGAATTGAAATGTTTATGCAGTGTCAGTTGACAGAAAAATTGCTAACTTCACCTAAGAGGAAGAAGTTTGGATGTTCAGAATCAGAAATTAAATTTACTCAAAGAAAAAACTCTTCCTTTTCTGCATATGAGACTATTTGAGGACTCTTGTATCTGTGAGAGTCCTTGCATATTACAATCACAGGGCTACCATGTGGGGATAGTTTGAGAGAAATGCTGGAGACAGGGAGACCAGTAAGGAAGTGGTAGCAGGGATTTAGGTGAGGGTTGATAGTGGCAGAGGAGGAGATAAGCAAAAGGGTAGGAGAGGTATTTAGGCAACAGAATCACGGGTTCTTGGTGATGTGAACGGAAGTTAGAGATGATGAAGGGAGCCGTCAAGGATGATACACAAGTTTCTAGCTGCAGCAATGAGTTCATAGTAGTACTTGCCACTCACAGGGATAATTGAAGAAGAGGTAGAAATTTGAAGAGGAAATGAGCTCAGTTTGAGTCTGAGGTGTCCATGTAATCTACAGGTATGGCTGTCTAAAAGGTCTTAAGCTCAAGAGAAAGGTCTGGACTAGAGAAAAATACCTGGGAGCATGTAGGTGGTATCCAAGATGTCAAGGAAAGAGAAAGTATTAAGAAGGTGGATATGTAAATACTGAAAGAACTGAAAAGTTTCCCTTGAATGTAGCTACAAATTGATAGCTGGCTACCTGAGAAAGGTCAGGAAGTTGAAACAGTGAATGGAAACAACTTTTCCAATTATCAAAAGGTACCCCTTTTTAAAGGAAGGATGAAGTGTTGAGAGTAACTTCTTGGAATGTTTGCTTTTACTAAAGGAGAGCATGAGAGAGAACAAGAGAGTGAGCATGAGAATTTAAAAAGGACTCTGATACATTGCAAATTGATTTTTTTTCCTAAACATGAACTGAGATCTATTTATAATCTTTTATTTTGTCCCCAGATTGGTTTATTTATGAACTGTGATGGTTAGGTTCATGTGTCAACTTGGCCAGGTGATGATGCCCAATTGTCTAGTCAAGCAAGCATGGCCTGTTACTGCAAGGACATTTCATGGCTGGCTTATCAAATCATCAATCAATTGATTGCATCTCTGGCTGATTGCATCTATTAATTAAGGGATTGTCTTCCCCAATGAGAGAATCCAATAATTTGGATTTAATACAATCAGTTGAAGACTTTTAAGGGAGAAGAGAGAGCTTTCATTTCTTCTTCAGCTAGCCAGCCTCTCCTAGGGAGTTCATCCAGGATCGACATCAGAGTTGTCAGGTCACGACCTGCCCTACAGAACTTGTATGCTTGCATCCTGCCCTGCAGAGTGTGGACTTGTGCATCTCCACAGCTGCATGAGACACTTATAAAAATCTCATATTTACAGATATCTCCTGTTGGTTCTGTTTCCCTAGAGAAACCTGACTATAATTATTTTCATTTCCCATGGTGATTTTTGATGTTGTTTAAAAGGCATAGATCACTGACATCTGTCCAGTTCATTACACATGACGAATTTAGTGTTCCTTGGAGCACTTTTGATTTCTTGATATGCCATATGTTGAAGGGGACAGCTTCCTTATGTCCTCCTATCAGCAGATTTTGTTGAGAACATCTTGTTGGTTATTTATTGTTTAATGAAGAAGTTCAATGAACCCCTGAAGGGTAAGCTTTTAAAAAAATCCCTAGCAGGGAAAGCACAAAGCTCTTCCTCTAAGTCTGTTCCACTACTTTTCTCTTGCATTATTAATTCAATCATAAGTCGCAAACTTTTAATAAAGTGTTACTTCTGTTCCAGTTTGCTAATGCTGCCATTTTGCAAAACACCAGAAATGGATTGGCTTTTAAAAAGGGGTTTTATTTGGTTACAAAGTTACAGTCTTAAAGCCATAAAGTGTCCAAGGTAAGGCATCAACAATAGGGTACCTTCACTGAAGGATGGCCATTGGCATCCGGAAAACCTGTTAGCTTGGAAGGCACATGACTGGCATGCACTTGCTCCCAGGTTGTGTTTCAAAATGGTGTTCTCCAAAATGTTGCTCTTAGGGTGTTTTGTCCTCTCTTAGCTGCAGCTTCTCTTCAAAATGTCACTCGCGATTGCTCTGAGGTCCCTCTGTTTGTGAGCTCTTTTTATAGGACTCCAGTGAACTAATCAAGGCCCACCTTGAATGGGTGGGGCCACATCTCCATGGAAACACTCAACAAGAAGGTTCCAACCTAATCAACACTAATACATCTGCTCCCACAAGATTACATTAAAGAATATGGCTTTTTCTGGGGGACATAATATATACAAACCAACACATCTTCATTCTAACTTTCTAAGCTTCAGTGCAGTATCTGATGATACAGTGATTATAGCAGGTTCAAACCATCAGTTGACAAGAGGATTAGTGTATGGCATTGTTATATATCTTAAACAAATCCCATACTTATGGCAAACCAGTTCAGCTGTATCAGATGTTTGATGTAATGATGCAAAACAGCATGCTTACAGTGGCACTCTGCGTAATGTAGGAACAACGATGACATTTTCCTCAAGATTCAGAAAACAATACTAGAGTTTGAGAGACACTGCTAAGGGGTCAGTTTCCTTGTTCACTGATAGCAATTTATCATCAGTTACACCCCCATATAACTGATTAAAATTATGTAGGAAAAATTAAGTGTCAACCAGCATACCTCAGGTTCTTTCTCTTAAAAAAAAAAAAGTGTGAATTGAGGGAGGGCTGTTGTCAGTTTGCTATTGCCTGCTACAAATTTTTCCAGCATTTTTCCATCTCTGCTGCCATCTAGAGAGGAGATTTATAAATACACAAGAATAAATTGGAAGCCTGAAAATGGATTTAAGGAAAAATGGATACTGTTTATTTATTTGTAGAAAACTATAAGAAACATCAGAGAGATTTGATGGTTATAATTTTTTTGATAGTTTGTAAAATAATTTTTATTTTCATTTATTTTTTAAATGGACATCAATAATATATATTTACATCTTAAAGTCACACAATTTAGTGAAAACAAGGCATCCAATGGCACACTAGCAGAAACTGCTTATTAACTACCATCATTTTATGAAGCAATATCCATCTATATAAAAATAAACACTAAAGAGAATAGATTGTTAACTAAAGCTCTCAAATAAATGAAAAGCATAATTATAAATAAATACCAGATTTTAAAGTGGAAATCTGCACAAACTTTACTACAAAAGGATTTTCATTCAAAGGAGACAAAACACATAGTACCCCCAAACTTGGAGGATAGTAAGTTAATACGTATACTTTTTCTCTTACTTGAGTCTTATCTAACTTCAGTACCATCATTTCTTGATGAAACATAGTGACTATCGCACATTTTTAAAAGATTAATCCAGTTGTATTTTCTCTAATTTTAACTCCTCCTCTACATTTATAGTATTGGCAGCAGCAGCATTATGTGGGTTGTCCAGAATGTCTTCATTTAATCCATTTGAGTCCTCTTTTTGATCTTCACCTGTATTATCCTCTTCAACTGTCTGTGCTATAGGTGTGTTCACTACCAAGTCATTTCCTTGGGACTGACTGTTAGTAGCTTTGCTGTCTTCTTTCCAACGCTAGTTGTTTATTTCTCTCAGTTCTTTGTTGTTGCTCTTCTGTTAGGCTTGTACTTAACCGAGAAGTAAACTTGTCACTTTCAGATGAGTTTGTCAAAAAGGCATCAAATTCGGTAGCAATTACATCGTGGCCATTATTTTCCCTTACTTCATCATTATTCCTGATAAAATCTTTACGTAAAATAGGGAGATCAAGCCGAATTCATTTTAAACAGGTCTGAACTTCCTTTTTATTTCCCACGTATTCAACTCTGTTAATAAATCCTCAAACTGCAGTTTAGGGAACAGCCTATGTGCCCAGTGCTCCATGTGTCTGATCAACGTCTTTAATTCTTCAGCCTCATGACCTCTACCTTTGAATTTTGCCTTATCAAACACATGCCTCAGGCTGGAAGCCCTCTCTCTGACACTAATCTCTGAGCATCCAACTTCGGTAAATTCCTTTTAACTATTCTCTTTGGAGGTACAGAAGCAGGTGCTCCTCTCCCTGACTCTTCACTGGGTTCAGCACCTTCATCATTTCCTCTCTCTGGAGAGGCTGGAGGTGGGAAAGGAGTAAAAGTTTCATCTTCTACATGATTATAATCTGGTAGGTCAATCAAGCTTTTCTCCTGTAGTTCCAGCATCTTGTTTTTTGGCTTTCCTCCCTCTCTGGACACTCTTCCTGGGTCTCCTTTGCGGGCTCATCTTCCTCTAACCTCACTCACACTACCGCTGCCACAGCCTGGTGCTTGCCTTAGGTGGGAAACCGTGCCTCGCCGATGGTTATAATTTTATGTTTTTCTTCTCTCTCTCTCTGTCCTCCTCACATACAAAACAGGATTTGGATGTCATGATCAATTTTTATGACAACATTCCAGACATTGCTGGGAAGTCGCTCCCTGGATTTGAAGTGACTCCTTCTTACATACCAGTAAAATTCAATTGTGTAAGTTGTCTCTGGGACTGCCAAATTGTCAGGCTGTGGCGTCATTTTCCTACAATCAAAACCTTGCTGGAAATGCTCACATTCCTAGTGCTGCCAGATCTGGAGATGGAACGGCAATGGTGAAATAAGAGAAAGAAACCCTTTGAACAAAAGCTGCATAGGATTTCTTGAAGTGCGCATACTCCACAGAACCAGCCTTCACAGAATGTTTATAGGTGAAACTACGGTCAAATAAATGTGGACAATACTAGGTAAAACAATGTTAAATAAAGTTGTATTTCTTATAGGCAGGACTTCTGATAGTCTCTCATTTACCAGTGTGCCCTGTGAATCTGAAAGAGAGGAAAGTGCTGGGTAAGTTTCTCAAACTTATTTGACCTTGGACCCCGGGCTTTCTAGAACTGGTGTTCTGTGGACCATACTTTAGGAAATGTTATAATAGGGAAATGAAGTTGGCCTGCTGCATACACACTATGTGAAAACATACTATTGCTTCCCTACCTGGCCTTATTCCTTCTCTCTGTGTTTAAATCTTTTTGAACTTTTGCTTTGGTTCACATAGAGATTGGAAAATTTAACTTCTGTTTTTTTCCTAGCAGGAAGGCAATAGGTGTGGGATTTGTTTGATAATTGCTGCTTCCAGGTTTAAAAAAATGTTATCCATAATTCAGTCCTGTTCTCTCTCAGTTCACATGTCAGATAGCACATAACATGGTCTTTCCACTTAGCACCATTTATTGTGCTGTAACTCTATGCAAGGCACTGTTTGGCGGGGAAACAGACAAGAACTGAGTAAAACACAATCCTTGCTTCAAACCATTAAGCAGGTGAAGTGATACGTTTACATACAAATTACCAGAAGATCTTTTACATAAAAAATAATAGTCATACCAGATTCATTCATCATAACTGAAATAACAAAGTTTTGTCTCTATGGAATATGGCCATGCAAGAAAATAGCCTTAAAGAAAATTGTTGTAGTAGCATCCATTGTTATTTCACCTTATTAAAAAAAAAAAAGTCAACGACCATGAATATTTTTCTGTATTAATTCTGGAAAACAACAAGCATCTTAATTTTATTTTATTTTATTTTATTTTATTTTATTTTATTTTATTAGAGCAGTTGTTGTAGGTTTACAGAAACATCATGCAGGAAGTGCAGAGTTCCGTATACCCCCCAACACACACACACACAGTTTTCCCTATTATTTACATTTTGCATTAGTGTGGTACCTTTGTTACAATTCAAGAGTCAATATTATTATAATTATGCTATTAACTTGAAGGCACTGTTTTCATTAGGTTGTACAATACTATGGAGTTTTGTGTGTATGTGTGGTAACTTATATAAAACCCAAAATTTCCCTTTTTTTCCCGGTGGTGGTTTGGAGTCATATGTACCCCAGAAAAACATGTTCTTAAATGTAATCTCTCCCTGTGGGTGGGAACTCTAGTAAGTAGGACCTTCTGATGAGGTTACTTTAGTTAAGGTGTGACCCCAGGATGGATCTTAATCCTACTACTGGAACCTTTTATAAATTGGATGAAACTCAGAAAGATAGAGAGAAAACCACAGAGGGAGCAACCAGAAGCTGAAATTCAACAGAACCCGGAAGAGAATGGAGAGACCAGGAGAGGCCACCGTGTGCACTGCTGTGTGACAGAGGAGCCCAGGACCAAGGATCACTGGCGGCCAGCCCCAGAACCCCAGACTTTCTGAACAAAGCATCGCTCTTGATGACACTTCGATTTGGACTTTCTTTTAGCCTCAAAACTGTGAGCTAATAAATTCCTGTTGTTTAAGCTGACCCATTGCATGGCATTTTCTTGAGCAGGAAATTGAAACATTCCCTTTTCAAATATACAATTGGGAGGTGTTAATTACATATGCAAAGTTGTACCTCCATCACCATTATCCATTGCCAAAACTTTTCCATTTCCTTAAACAGAAACTCCATACCAATTAAACCTTAACTCTCCATTCCCACCCCCCCAACTTGGCCCCTGGTAGCTTGTATTCTAGTTTCTGACTTCATGGATATGCTTATTCTGCTCATTTTGACAGCTGGATAAGTAGAAAAAATACTCACTATAATTCTTTAGCTAGGAGATGCTTATAATAGTTTTTAGTAGGCAAAGGAGGGGGGAGACCTGTCTATTAAGATCACTTCACTCAAACAGCCTTGAGTTATTCTAAGCATAAAAAGCCCTTGTTAAAATAACTTGCTGTTGCTCTAATTTCAACAGCAACAACAAAAAACTTACTCTGTGTTCCCAGGAATTGTCCCAGCATTGTCTGCAGGAGGATACTAGGGATATCACCATGTGGTCTGATAACCAGTGCCGCCTTCTCCTTGTAAAAGAAGACTGAATGAAGGATAACATGCAATACTAACCAAACAGCTTTTTCTCTTTTATTTATTTTTTCCCTTATGCCTTCTTCTGGATTCTGGCCATTTCTTTGTCTGCTTGGGGTTATCAAAGCCCAAACTACTCTTCTCACTCTGAATGGTCTTGGAAAGCTTTTTTCCTCCAGTCCCTTGTTGATGCATCTGCAATAAACTCACTTTCTCACCAAAGCAAAGAGACTCCTTTCTCTGTTTGATTCAGGATCAGGTGGGCCTATTCAGGACCTTGTTTTCTGACAGTAACAATTTGGCGACTGCGGCAGGCGAGCCTTGTTGGGTGCAGGGCTCCGCTGGGCCTCTCGGCTCTGTGCCTTGCAGCTGCCTGGGAATCTTTCCTGGAGGACCAGGACTGGGGGGGGGGGGGGGGGGGACCTGCCACGGACGGGCACCAGGCGTCTCTGGGTGAAGGTGACTTTGTGATCAAGACTTTCTCTGTGCTGGGTAAGTGTGCGACGTTTTGTTTGTTATTATCACTTTGCTTCCTTTTGTTTCAATTGGCCTATTGTGTGAAAAGCCTAATTGAGTTGATCTGGGGTTTGTGCCTGACCACTCAGTCCGTTTAAGCCCCATTATCTGTGTCCCCAGATTTTTGGTTCCCCTTTTGAATTTGTGCAGTTTGTGCAGATTGCAGTTGTGGGAACCAGTTATATTTAAGGAGCTCCTACTCTGATGTTCTATGGTCATGATTTCTGTGGTATTGCCCAGCCGTGGGAAACTCTCAAAATATACTGGTTACATCTCCCTTGGAAACTATTCTTAATGATTGGTCTACATTTGGAGAGTGTCATTTAGAAAAATAAATTGTTAGTACGTTATTGCAACTCTGTGTGGCCACAATAGAAATTAAGTAAAGGGGCAGAGTGGACCGAAGATGGGACTCCTGACCTTTGGGTAATTATCCAATTAAAAATGTATTACAAGAACAAAAGATTATGAAATTTAATAAAAATAACAGAGGCACTGCAGCCGCAGTCAGCTGGCCATTATGTGTGGTACAGCTAGCTATAGCAGACTGTCTTAAGAAAAAGAAATCGCAAGTTAAAGGAAAAGTTACAGTTAAAAAAGATGTGTGGACTTCTACCTCTGCTTTAGCAGCAGAACTTCCAGAGCAATTAGATAGAAGAAATAATGAGAAGTAATAGCCTATCAGATTTTTTTAAATTAGGAAGTTAAAACAAACAAACAAAAAGGACCTGGCCAAAGGTTATCTTGGCTAAAAAGGATTGAAATCCAAAACCCTGAAATCCTAGGAGGACATCAAGAAGTAACTAATACAATTTAAAAATTGGCAAAAGTGCAAGTTGTTGGACTGGCACAAAGCCCCTTTAACAGCCCTGTTTCACCGGTAAATAAAACAATGGTTATAAGAGAATACTCTGCTAGGTAATTAACTAAATTAGGAAAACTTGTCCTAGTAACCAAGAAGCAAATGCTTTAGCCCGTATCCTCCTAATATGTCCCACACCTGTTGAGGAGGCTGTGTTATAATACATAAAAAAGGAGGGCATAGAGGTGAAGCCATGGGGTGACAAATGGCAAGAACATTAGGAATCCCCCTCAAATACTCTGATTTAATAACTGTTATACAAGTTGTGAAACTTATGCCTGGCTTCACCTGCATACAGTACTCTATAGTGGTGGGCATACACATAAAGCCAACATGTCTCTAAATGATTTACCAAAACTATAAAAACAAAATACATTCATGAATTTCAAAATTCATGTGAGATTAAATCATTGTGCTTTTTAGGAGGGCACAACATAATACCTATACATTCCATTAATTCTTTTCAAAAGATTGTAGGTTACTATTTCAGAATGCATTGCCTAAAGTGTTTTAAATATTTAGCATTATTCAGACAAGTTTAATTTTAATGGTAATTGTGTGTTGTAAGATGTTTGTTTAAAAAAGTTTCCAGAATCATTTTAGTAACTTTTGATATAAAATATAAAAAAATGTATTTTTATTAAAAATAAAAAAAGTAATTTTGTCCAAGCAAGATTTGATAGGTCTATCTTAAAAAAAAAATTAAGCCTTCGTCAAACAAAAATTTAGTTTTCTCTCTTTAAAAGTAAGGTTTCCTTCGATTATTGGTCTGCTTTTAGTAAAAACTTATAAAAGTTTTTTTTTTAATAATCAGTGTAAAAGGAAGAAAATCTGTGTTTTATCAAAATAACTTCTTGTATTTTATATTAACTTTATCATGTCTTCTCACCTTTAAATAAGCTGTCTTTTCCTTAACCTTAAATAAAAAACCAAGTATTGTTTCAAATCTGACAACTTTTAACATTTTGCTTTTTCAATGTCAAGCCCTAAAAGGTATCTTCTTATTCCGAAAAGTTGCAAAGGATTTGTTCTTTCACCTTAAAAAGATGAAGTGCTAAAAATGGTTGAGTTTATTTGATATAAGTTGCATAAGAAATGTTTAGACAATGTCATAAAAATTAAAAGAAATTTTCTAACCTTCTATTTGTTACTGATCTGCATAATATTAAATTATAATATAGTGCTGCTAGTTATGGTTTTAGTCATTTTAAAAATGTTATATGTCACAGAGCCAAATTTCCTTGTCAGTTATATTGTTTTACTCTGATGCTTCTCTGAAAGTGCTTGCAGCCAGCTACAAGTCAGAGCTTCATCTTAAACAAAAAAAGACTTTTAAAAAGAAGCAAGGTAACTATATAACTTATGTTCTACCCATTAACTAACATAACTCTAGTAAAATGAAAGTTCCCTTCTATTCCTGTTTTTCTGAGTGTTTTTACCATGAAAGGATGTTGAATTTTGTCAAATGCCTTTTCTGTAGCAATTGAGATGATCAAGTGGTGTTTTGCCTTCATTCTATTAATGTATTATATTACATTGATTTATTTTCTTATGCTGAACCATCCATGCATTCCTGGAACAAATTCTACTTGGTCATGGTGTATAATCCTTTTAATATAATGTTGGATTTGGTTTGCCAGTATTTTGTTGAGGAATTTTGCATCTATATTCATAAGGGATATTGGTAGGAAATTTTCTTTTCTTGTGTTGTCTTTATTTGGCTTTGGTGTCAGGGTAAGGCTGGCCTCAGGGGATGAGTCAGATTCTGACTCTAAGAGTTTCTTTATTCTAAGTATTCAAATAAGTTAGATAATACAATATTTGGCCTTTTGTGATTGGCTTATGTGCTGGTTTGAATCTATTATGTCTCCCACAAAAGCCATGTTCTTTAATGCAATCTTTTAGGGGCAGACTTACTAGTCTTTTGATTAGGGTGGGACCTTTTGATTAGGTT